>JAWZTD010042197.1:0-12271 GCA_035221335.1 Echites panduratus | reverse complement strand
AAGCTAATTAACAAACTAACTAATCTAGCTATTCCAGCGTGGCATCTCTGTCAGCACTCTTTGTCATTGTCACGTGGTCTACAGCTCAACATCACCATCACCTTTATTATGTTTAATAGTTGCCTGATTTTTCTTTCTTGATCTCACAGCTTCCGCAGGCAACTTACTTCTGTTCTGCCAGTGCTGCATTCTCTACAAATCTGCTGCAATTTTTTTTTGTTTTTTAAGGTCCTGTCCAGATCTGTTTCCTTTCTCCAAATCTGCCGACAACAGTTGAAAGAAATTTCCTTGCCTGTGTTAAGGTGCTCACCAAAAGATCTGCAGCTCCTTATTACATAGATCTCCTGCCATGGTTGCTCAGTTCTGGGGACCAGTCCAAAAAATTCCAGATCCATACATTATTTTTTTATATAATAGAAATAATAATAATGATGGGAAAAATTAAAAGACCTATACATCTAATCATTAGGTTTAACATTTATTTGAAAACTACACGAACCCCCTATATCTCCACTTATGAGGAGTATAAAAAATTTAATTAGACAATTTAATGGCCCTAAAACACATAACGATATACATAATTACGCACCCTAAATAAACAAAAACTAGATATCGTTATCTTTGTAAGAACCTGCTTTGATGTCAATTACAGGGAAATAGATCCGGAATTCATAAGGAAAACTACATCGATAACTTGATTTTTTTAAAAAAATTTACACACAATAGAGAAATGATACCTTTCTTTTGAAAATTGTAGATCAATCTTCCCCTCCTTTATGTTTGGATTTGTAATCTACAATGCTTAAAACCTTCTAATCTATTCTCTAAGATTAAAGTTTGGATGAACAAACTAGGAATATTGAAGAAGAATTTTAGTTTGAGAGAGAGTGCGGGTTAGGGTTTCTTAAACCAAATGTTTGATTAATCCTAATTGTTAGTTATAATGAGACATATATAGATATTCTAGAATAATCTAATTAGGGTGTTGGCTACTATAGGCCAAAAAATAATAATCTATCATAAGAAATCCCATTATTTATTTTTAGTCCAAGTTCAAGTATAATTAATCTTATGGACCTAAGTCCAAATTAATTATAGGATTAATAAAAATAAATACTCACATACTTATTTTATTTAGTCCAACTATAATTAATCTTATAGATCTAAATCCAAATTAATTACGAGATCAAATAAAATAAATCATTTTATTTTATTCAAACTTAAATAATTAATTCCAATGATTCTATAATTCTTAATTAATTATCAAAGCTACCTAGATCAAAATTAATTCTTCCTCAATCCCTATTTTAGAATGATACAAAATCATTCATATATAATAGGACTAAATTTGTGACCTTAAGACACAATGTTGCTCACTCCATAACATAACCAAAATACCCTTGTTATATAATAATAATATATATTTAGCTATTTTAAACATCTTCTATTATAACCATCAAAAGATGATGTGCTCTAAGAAGTATTGCTGTAGAAACGGAAAGATTGATAAGATAAAACTCAACCCTTCGTCTTTGACCTACAAGTGTATTGACACACTTACCCTTCTATCACCTTGCTCAATAACATCTACCATCCTTTGATATCTTGTTCAATTTGTTAAGTTTAGATGAATATTCACTAAAACAATATTCAGTCCTATACTAAATAGTACTACCAAGGCCTTGGGTTTAGTGAACTAACTTGAACAATCCATAAGGATGCGATTAACCCATCTCATAAATGAGATGGCATAGCGACCCTCATATATAGGTCTGTCTTAACTACCTAAATCAATGTAACTAATATAAAAGTTGTAGGTCTCATATATAAGAAACCTCACCAATGTCATATTAACGTATAAAGACCTAGCTTCACCAGACCACCAACCCATACTCATGCCATCAGAAAGTATCCACGCAATAGCAACAGTAATAATAATTCTCTTTTCTTTGATAGTACATTTATAGAACAATCACTATGCAACCTAGTTCTACACATACAAAATGTGTTGACACAAATAGTTCGGGAATGCTATGCAACGACTAAAGGTAAGTCACCCTTTTTAAAGGAGACTAATGTGTTATGACCTTTATTTAATAGAAAGCCCAATTCCATTAACCGGCCAAGAACAATTCCTTATGACTTAAACTCCAGTGATCCATACCTTATTGTGCTGAACGTTCCAACACATATATCACCTATTTAAATTAAATTGGACCTTATTGTATGAAATAAAATTATGCATTAAAAATAATTCAAACAACATCTCAATTAAATTAATAATTACAGAAAATTTTTAGTGTTTTTGGGCCAAAAATCCCAGCACTTCCAACTCAAATATCATGTCTTAGAATGCATTTTGTAGAACAAACTCTTCTTCCTGTAATCCTTCACTAGTGAGGTGATTATTAGTAACCACTTTCACTGCATCATTATCAATAAATTCAAAAGTGTTCGGCACTAAAAGATCAACAATATCAACAGAAAAAATAGAATGAGCATAATCAGGATATTTCATGGCATCACAAATGTTAAATGATGCAACAAGACCATTACATTATATTATAAGAATTCCTGCATCAATATCAATTTTAGTTTTAGAAGTTTTAAGAAAAGGTCTTCCCAACAATAGTACAGTTAACTCAGGAGAACTGATGTGATTTTGAAATTGAATTTAGATTTAGAATGCAAACACAAGATCAAACTCACACCTAATTTCTAGTACTCAATTAAGATTTGTTTTGGTAGTTGATTAGAATGACCTTCGAAGTAAACTCTCCATCAAACTATTCTCTTGAGTTTTAAAGACACATTAATACCTCAACCAAAGTAATTGATAGCCCAATTTGCAATCAGTTAAGAATCCTAAAAGAGTCTCCTGGGATCTCACAAGTTTTGATCAAGATGATTAGAAAATCTCCCAAAGAGAAGTTGTAATTTGATTTCAAATTGGAATTGTTAAGTTTGAATACAAAATAAGAAGTATTTATAGTAGACAAACATCTAAACCCTAAATAAGACGTTCTAGGGTGTTAATTACATAAAACACCCCTAAACTAATGCTTAAAGACAAGATTAAAACTAACAAAACGAAGCTAATAAGCTGCTAGAAAATGTTGTGCCCGATGCTAGGCAACTCTTGTCTGCCCCCGGATGCAATTCACCTGGCTCTGTCTGGATCCAGGCAGAGAGCCTGGCACTGCACCGAAATACTTCTATATTTGTTCTCAAAATCACCTCATTGGACACCAGATGATTCGATATCGGATCATCGATGGCATGGGTCGGATGGCTCAATTTCCTCCATGATTTCTCTTCATTTTGGCTTCCTATTATCATCCTTTCATATAACTTTGATTCCTCAACATCTTGAATGATTTCTTGGCTTGAATTGAGGCTTTCTTTCTCCTTCATTGTCTAGATATTCCATATCCATTGGACTGGTAGTCATAATGTCTTGCTAGAGGCTGCTTATGACTTGTGGGTTTAGACCCGCTACCAATGTTAAATAAATCTACAGGATCACACACTAAAGCAAGTAATCATGAACTTTTAGTTCATATTGAAATTGTGAATTCAATTGAATTGGCTGAATTTCTTTTAATAATAAATTTGTAATATGAATATTAAAGGGGAAGAGAAGATAGGTTTAGGATTGGTCTCTTATTTGATAGGAAGGAATGACTCCTAGCCATCCATTCTATTAGATTGGAAGGAATGAATCGTAGCCGTCCATCCTATTAGATTGGAAGGAATGAATCATAGCCATCCATCTTATTAGATTGGAATTAATGAATCCTAGCCGTCCACCTTTCTTGCTCTTAACTATATAGAGATAAGAATGGTCTTGCTATGGTTACATTTTTGCATACAAGCTATTTTGATAGAGTGAAAACCCTAGCAGACCTCACTTCTTCTCCTCTCTAGACTTCCTCCATCAAGCTTCTAAATATTAGATTTGGGAAGCTTAAGGTTCTAGAAGATCTAGCAGTTCGTTGATCTTGCTGTGTGGATATCGGTAGAGGACGTTCGTGATTTGCAGTTTCAAGATCCTAAAGATTTGCTATTTCTATTCTTCAAAATAGAAAAGGTATGATTTTCTTACAATTCGGTTTTACATAATGTACATGGATTGTGTTTGTGAAAAATTTTATTTTTCCGCTGCTTTTGTGTTCATAAATCCCAACAACATCTTTATGAATTCCACCCATTTGGTATGTCTATTGCTCAGCTTTTGTTAGCCTTTGAGGTGCTTTAAAGACTCATGATCCGTATGGATGACGAACTCTTTAGCCCACAAGTAATGTTGCTAATGTTGTAGTAACCTAACCAAAGCAAACAACTTCTTGTCATATGTAGGGTAATTCAAAGTAGGTCCACTTAACTTTTCACTAAAATATGCTAAAGGTTTTCCATCTTGCATTAACACTGCTCCAATCCCCAACCAAGAAGCATCACACTTAATTTCAAAAACTTTTGAAAAATAGGGTAAGGAAAGGATAGGGGCTACTAGCCAACTTAGACTTTAGTATTTGATAAGCTTTCTCTTGCTCTTTTCCAAAACTAAACTTCACTTTTACCTTAATCATTTCGGTAAAAGGAGCTACAATAGGACTAAAGTTGGAGACAAACCTTCTATAAAATGATGCCAAACCATGAAAGCTTCTTACCTCACTTGTACTTTTAGGTGTTGTCCATTCCTTGATTGCATTTATTTTCTCCTCTTCAACATGTATCCCATTAGAAGTAAAAATATAACCAAGAAAAGTTATTTTAGACAAAGCAAAAAGAACACCTTTTCACATTGGCATATAGTTTCTCACCGCTAAGAATATCAAAAACACATCTCAAATGATTCGCATGATCTCCCAAGCATTTGCTATAAATCAAGATGTCATTAAAATACACCACAACAAATTTGCCAATACAATTCCTAAGAATGTGATTCATTAATATCATAAATGTGCTTGGTGCATTTGTGAGCCCAAAGGGCATGATTAGCTACTCATAAAGACCATGTTTTGTTTTGAAAGTAGTTTTCCGCTTATCACCTTCTTTCATTCTAATTTGATGGTACCCACTTTTCAAATAAATCTTAGTAAAACAAACACTCAAACTTAATTCATCAAGCATATCATCTAAACAATGATAGGGGAAGCGATCTTTTAAAGTTATTTTGTTGATTGCCCTACAATTGACACACATTCTCCATGTCCCATCTTTCTTTGGTACTAGAAGTACAATGACTGCACAAGGGCTTAAGCTCTCCCTCACATAACCACTTTCAAGGAGTTGATCCACTTGTTGTTGAAGCTCTTTGGTTTCTTCAGGGCTTACCCTATAGGCGGCCTTGTATGGAAGAGGGGCTCCCAGAAGTAAATCGATTTGATGCTCTATTTCACTGTTGGGTGGCAACTCCTTAGGTAACTCTTACGGAAAAATATCTTCAAATTCCTACAAAAATGAGTTAATGACACTTGGACAAGAATTGTTAGTCTCATTAGAAGAAGAAATCAAAAAATTCTTGTACATAAGTAATGTCATAGGCTTCATAATCACAAAAGCTTCTTTTAAATCTCTTTCTTTTGCATAAAAGTTCACTTTCTTTTCACTCTTGCTTTCTCCATCTTTTCTTTTCCCCTCTTGCTTTCTCCCCATTTTCTTTGCCTCTCTTCTCTTTTTCTTTCAATTTCAGTCCACCATCATTTTGTTTTCTCTCTTTTCTTTTCTTCATAGAATTCTCTCATTTTCTCAAGAAGTGTCTTTTGATCCATATAAGCCTCATGTGGTTTCAATGAATTCAAATGAATCATCGTGCCCCCAAACTCAAGTTTATATTTGTTCTTGTAACCATCATGTGTCACTTTTCTATCATATTGCCAAGGCCTACAAAGTAACAAATGTGTTGCATGCACGGGAGCCATATCACATAACACTTCATCACTATTCTTTCCCATTGAAAAGGACACTCTAACTTGCTTTCCAACCTTCACTTCTCCACTATCATTTAACCATTGAAGTCTATATGGTTTTGGATGATCAATGCATGGTAGCTTCAACCTATCCACCATATACCAACTAGCAACATTTATACAACTTCCACTGTCAACAATCATGCTACATTGTTTTCCATTAATCAAACATCTAGAATGAAATAGATTTTCTCTTTGAATATCTTCTTCTTCTTTTGTTTGAGCACTTAAGACCCTTCTAATCATCATATGTAGCTGCCCTTCAATAAGATCATTCTCATCACTATCAATTGCATTTTCACAATTTCCACTCCAATCCTTATCCTCCTTCTCACTACAAGACTCAACATTATCTCTATCTATCATACTAATGACTCTCTCTTTTTTACAATCGGGTACATAATGTCGAAAACCATGACATTTAAAGCATTTAACATCTGCAGCTCTGTTAGGAGGGTTGTGAGCTTTACCTTTGTCTCCAAATGTTCCCTTGGTGTCATTCACCTTAGGTTTGGAAGGTTCTTCATTGGTAGACGACTTGGCTACTCGTTGCTCCCACTTAGGCCATTAACTTGTAGTCTTGGTAGCTGAATTTCCATGACCTGAAGATTGGAAGGTCTTCACATAGTGTGATCTCATATTCTTGACTTGCCTTTCAATCTTGACAGCCTTTTGAACCATTACCTCCAAATCTTCATATTGTTGCTACTCAAGCATATCTTCTATGACCATATTCAATAAATGTAAAAACGTTCCCATGGTTACCTCGGTGATAGAAATCATAGAGCTTTGATTGAAACAACTTGAAAATATGCTTACAAAGATAAAGTTTATATTTCAAGACTTGAAGATTTTGAGGACAAATCTTTGAGGGGGGGATTGATGGTGATCCATGCCCAAAAATACCAAGTGGACCCTATAATAGCTAACTTAAGCTTCTTTTCTTCAGAAAATTTTTGGCATTCAAAGATTGAATCCACTCTTCTGTCTTAATCCAAGTATGCATCTGGATCGTCTCCTCCGTAAAATGGTGGCACTCTTACCTTGATGCTTCCAAGATTCTTATTAACTTCATTGTCCCTCCTTGGCCTTCTTGGCCTCTCTTCTTCATGCCAATCTTCATAATCATCTTCATTACTCCTTGCTCCCACATCTTCTTCATATTGCTCTTGTACATTTCTTCTCTTAGGTGGCATCCTTTGATGTTGTCCTATTCCTTTCTCTCTTTGAGGTAATTGATTTCTCAAAGGAGGTTGAGGATCCACTTCATGATTATTCACCTTTTCTTCTGCTTGCTCCAATCTTGCATAGAAATCTCTTCTCAACTCATTGATATTGTTAGAAAGTTCTCGTGAGACTTCCCTTGACATCTTTCTCATTTCTTCCAAAAGAATCCTTGTTCTTCAACCATAACTGATGCTTGTGATGAAGGAGAAGCTTCCTTGATCAACATCCTCTCTATTACTCGTGTATCACTCTTGACATTGGTTCTTTCTTCATTCAAATGTGCCCACTTCACTGAGCCTTTTACCCCTCAAACTCTTTTTGAAGTTCTTAATTGATTCAAAAGAACAATCTCAACCACCTAGGCAAGATACCAAGTAATCAACACAATCCAATCAAATAGTCAATAAAGAATTCACTTATAAGAAATAAAGAGTTTAGAAATAGGTCAATGAACACAAATAAAGTGATAGATTACTTAGAATTCAAATAAATATATGATAGGTATTTATTCAAATACTTAGAGGTCAAAGAAAATTGTGATAAAAAATCTCTGCAATGGCACTTTCTCAAAACCAACTCAATTCTTAGCCAAACAATGCCAATTCAACTTCCAATCACAAATCTTCCCCATGCCTTCAAATATTCAAATCAAATAATTATCAATGTAATTCAACAATTTCAATTCACTTTTTCTCATATTTTTCTTGCAATCTTTTTCAATCCCTGTTTTTCTTTCTGTATGGAAGATAGAAGAAGCACAAACACCAAACAAATTGAATCAACCCTTGTTTTTAGCCTTAGGTTAGATCCACACAAACAAATATCACAATGAGGAAGTATGATAGATGTAGAAGAACAAAATCACAAAACAAACATTAGATCATGAGATTTCAATGAAACAAACATGATCCAAGCACACAATAGAAAGCAAATAAAGATAGTTCAAACCTTAATTGAAGAAACCATAGCTCTAATACCAAAAGATAATGTGATTATGAAATTGAATTTTTAATTAGAATGCAAACACAAAATCAAACTCACACCTAATTTCCATGATTCAATTAAGATTTGTTTTGGTAGTTGATTAGAATGACTTATGAAGCAAACTCTCCATCAACCATTCTCTTGATTTGTAAAAACATCAACATCTCAACCAAAGTAACTGATAACCTAATTTGCAAGCACTCAAGAACCCTAAAATAATCTCCCAAGATCTCACAAGTTTTGATCAAGATGATTAGAAAATATCTCAAAAAGAAGTTGTAATTTGATTTCAAATTGGAATTGTTAAGTTTGAATACAAAATAAGAAGTATTTATAGTAGACAAACATCTAAACATCAAATAAGACTTTCTAGGATGTTAATTACATAAAACACCCCTAAACTAATGGTTAAAGAGAAGACTAAAACCAACCAAACGAAGCTAATACACTGCTGGAAAATGTTGTGTCTGGCGCCACACAACTCTTGTCCTGCGCTGGATGCCCTTCACTTGGCTCAGTCTGGTGCCAGGCAGAGAGTCGGACGATGCACAGGAATGCTTCTGTTTCTATTCTCAAAATCACCTCATTTGGACACCAAATGGTCCGTCGCCGGATCACTTATGGTAGGTGTCGGATTGCTCACTTTCCTCCATGATTTCTCTTCATTTTGGCTTCTTATTATCATCCTTTCATGTAATTTTGATTCCTCAACATCTTGAATGATTTCTTGGCTTCAATTGAGGCTTTCTTTCTCTTTCATTGTCCAAGATATTCCATATCTTCAATTCATCTTGATTTTCATCAAGTTTAGTCCCATCAAAGATAGCTTCCAAATTAAGTAATCCCTCATTTCTTTGCATGAATGAAATGGATGCTTTCCTCATCTTTGATGCCTTAGAACTTGTGATTGGTCCTTGTGACAATGAAGGAGATAGGTTTCCATCAAGAACTATCTTCTTCCATATTTAACACATAAAAGTTAGCAGGAAAAACCAATTTGTTTACTTGCACATGTATAACTACCAATGTATCTTTCAAAGTTCCAAGATTAAGAGTTCTATAAATTGAAAGAGGCATCACACTAATTGAAACAAATAGCTCTTTCAATCCTAGTATTTCCTATCTTACAAGGGACAGTAAATGTACATCGATCTTTACATGTAGGAGGTAATTTCTTTTGCAACATTGCTGAAACATTCTCCCCAATGAAAACTCTTTCATTACCATTCAACTTAATCTTTTATGTGCACAACTTTTTGAGAAATTTAGCATGGTGAGGTATTTGTTTGATTGCATCAAGAAATGGTATATTTACCTTTACTTTGCTAAATGTCTCAAGTATCTCTTTCTCTAGCTCCTCTTTCTTAGGTTTTGCCAAGCAACTTGGGAAAGGAGGAGCGTTCACCACTGGTTCAAACTGCTCTTTTGATGTTGGAGCAGGTAGAGTGGCCTTCTTTTCAATTTCCTCTTCAATTGCATGCTTCAATACCTTCATGCTTGGATCCTTTAACTCCCTTCCACTTCTCAAGGTGATTGCACTAACATTCGATTTTGGATTAAAAACTGTTTGTGACTACAATTTGTTTGAGACTTGCACTTCTAATTGGCTCATGGGTGTTGCCAATTGACCCATTTGCTTCTCCAAATTCTAAATTCTTGACTTTGTTCACTGTTGAAATTGTTGAGTGTTAGTTGCAAGTAAATTAATGATTTCATCATGAGACATGACTGGCTTTGAAGTTGATTGCTATGGAGGAGGCGGTCTAGGTTGGCAATGTTGGAAGTTTGGTGGTTTCGCTACATAACTCATATTAGGATGATCTCTCCAATTGGATTATAGGTATTCGAGTAGGGATCATACTTCCTTTGAGGTGGTCTAGGAAATCCTTCAACGGCATTAGCTTGCTCATTTTGATTTATGCCATCATCTTGAAGAGTAAGGCACATATCCGTTGGGTGACCAAGATTAGGGCAAATGCCACAAACTTTGACTTGTTGTATGTTTCCTATATTACAACCATCTTTTCCACAAGAGAAGTAAGTTTATCTAAACGTTGATTGGTGGAAGAAGAACTTACCTCATTAACTCTATGAGGAGCATACTCTTGCTGGTTGCTAAATTGTTATGAATTGGAAGCCATATTAGAAAACAAATTCCTTGTTCTCTAGGTTTTTTATTCACTGATACACCCCCATTGGCAGCATCTATCATGTTCCTATCCATCATGAGCAATCCTTTATAGAAATTTTGAATGAGTAACTACTTAGAAATTTGATGGTGAGGACAACTTGCACACAACTGCTTGAATCGTTCCCCATACTCGTGTAAACTTTCTCCATTAAATTGTCTTATCCCATATATATCTTTTCTGATATTGGCAGTGTAGGGAAATAGATCCAAAATTCATAAGGAAAACAAGATCCATAACCTGATTTCAAAAAAAAAAAAAAAAATTTACATATAATAGAGAAATGATACCTTTATTTTTAAGATTGTAGATCGGTCTTCACCCCCTATGTTTTTGAAATTGCAATCTACAATTCTTAAGATCTTCTAATCTATTCCCTAAGATCAAAGTTTGTGAAAGCCTTGATAGGCTTTTAATTAACTTTGTTTTGATGATAACAAATTAGTACTAATGAAGCTTCAAGTTTATCTATTTTAGGAAATTTTGGACTACATCAAAGTACCTCATGACAGAGATTATTTGAGATAATAAGTATGTAAGTCTTCATAGAATTAACCTCTCAAAGAGTTTGAAAACTTCAAGTTTTGAAGAATTAGACTAGTAGCTTGGTTGGGTAATAATTTCATATTTTTGTATCAAGTTTACTTTTTGATGATTCTTGCACTAGAAAATAATTTCTTAAAAATCATCATTTAAATCTTTCAAATATTTACATTCATGAAGGCATGTTTCAAAATTTATTTATCTAAGTATTTTTGAATGACTTTTAATGACTATGTTTTGACATATGAAAAACACAAATGGTTTTGGTCAAACAATTTTTCTAGACACTGACTGTCCAGGTTTTGGACCATCCAAACCGCTACTGGAAATTTTTTTAAAACATTCAAAAATTTGACCCTTGGGACTTGAGCTCCCAAAGCTTATTTGAGTCTGAAAAAACCATTCCAAAGCTATCTCTTCTGCTCCAAAAGGTCTGAAAACATTCAAGAGAAAGAAATTTCATCGAGCTTCAAAGATTTAATTCATTCACAAACTAGTACATCTAAGAATCATCAAGAGACTTACTAGGGCTTCATTGTATTCATCTCACTTCAAAGGGAAGAGTTCATTGTACTCATCTCAAGTCTTTATAGTTTGATTTGTTGTGTTATTGATTATCTAGGTTGTCTTTGTGACACAAAATCCTTGGAATTGATTAACCTAGCTCATGATTATTTGTAAAACTTGATTTTGTAACCCTTGGATGTATTGTTGATTGATATTAGTGGATTTGGATGAAATTCGAAGGTAGAGAACCTTAGGTAGTGGACTAGATTCACAAGGGTGAGTTGAAGCATTTTAAATCTTGTGTCTTTTGCTTGATTATTGCTTTCATTGCCCTATCTTGTTGAATTTCATTGTATATCATTTCTTGCATTTCAAGTGTTTGATAAATTGTCCAAACAAAAAAAGTTTTCCAATTTACAAAAGGGGATTTAATATTTGATTTGAAAAAGTTTATAAAAACCTAATTCATCCCCCTTTTAGGTTTTTCAATTGGTAGCAAAGCTAGGCCTTCATTTTTTGGATTACACTCCTTGAAGGAAAAAGATTCTAGGGCTTCCTTTAACAATTTGCCTTATGTCGAAGGTTCCTCTACCCGTAGACCCCCTTCATTTGATGGACTAAGAAGTATGGTTGTTGGAAAAATCATATTTGTATCTATGTTATCTCTGTAAATTATAAATTATGGAATATTGTCTCAAATGGTAACATTGTTATTATAAAAAGGGAAAACAATATTCTTGTGCCTAAGAAAGAGGATGAATTTGATGAGGAAGTGATGTGATTCATGCAAAGGAAACCATCTTCATCAACATTACACAAATCACATTAAAACTTACCCAAGATTTCATC
>JAWZTD010042186.1:0-12273 GCA_035221335.1 Echites panduratus | reverse complement strand
TACCTAAGTCTAGGAAAGGAAAATATTCTATTTTTGTGGTTGTTGATAGATTTTCTAAAATGGCTCATTTCATTCCTTCTTCTAAATTTGATGATGCACAACGTATGGCTAATTTATTCTTTAAAGAAGTGGTGAGATTGCATGGCATTCCCAAAACCATTGTTAGTGATAGAGATACAAAGTTTCTTAGTTACTTTTGGAAAGGTTTCTGGGGGAAGTTAGGCACTAAATTATTGTTCTCTACTACTTGTCACCCTCAAAGGGATGAACAAATGGAAGTAGTCAATAGGACATTGGGAACTTTGTTGAGATCTATCATTAAAAGAAATTTGAAATCTTGGGAAGAATGTTTGTCTTTCATTGAGTTTGCTTACAATAGGTGTGTGCATTCTTCTACACATTATTCTCCATTTGAATTGGTTTATGGTATTAATCCCCTCACACCTATGGATTTGATTCCTTTACCTTCGTGAGTGAAGTTCATAACCTAGATGGAAGGAAGAAAGCCGAACTGATCAAGCAATTGCACACCAAGGCTAAGGAGAACATTGAAGCACAATCTAAAAGCTATGCAACACAACACAACAAAGGAAGAAGTCCAATGAAGTTTTAAGTGGGAGATTGAGTTTGGATTCATTTGAGAAAAGAATGTTTTCCCCAAGCAAGAAGAACCAAAGTTGATCCTAGAGGAGATGATCCTTTCCAAATTGTTGAAAAAATCAATGACAATGCTTATAAAGTTGATCTTCAAAGTAAGTATCAAGTGAGTTCCACTTTTAATGTTAGTGATCTTTCTCCTTTTGATGTAGATGGTGAAGATTCGATGACCAATCCTTTGAGGAGAGGGGGAATGATGGTGATACATGCATTAAATTTCCAAGTGGACCTATCACAAGATCAAGAGCTTAAAAGTTAAGACAAGCATTGATGATCTTTATTCAAGGAAGAGAAGAACTAATTGACATTGATTCCATTCTTCAAAGAAGAGCACTCCAAGATGAAGTGGTTTCAAGCAAGCCTTTTAATGTGATTAAAGCTCAAGATTGTAAAGATGTTTAAGAGACACTAAGGAGCTTATAAATCAACTTGGAGGACTTGAAATGGACCGTGACCAGCCAACCAAATGTTTTAGGTGTTTATTTGACCATTTAATTTTAAGCGTTTTTATGTATTTTACTTCCTATTATTTTTGAGTAGCTTATGGGTAGAACTTTATAATGTATCTTGCCCTAATCAACATTTTATGAAAAATAGAATTTCTCCATAGAGAGTGCCAAAATTTAAGATCAAACATGGTCTTTCTTGTGAGTTTTTCCTAGAACTCTTCTAGGGTTCTTGTAGAACTTCTTAAGGGCTTTTCTGCACTTAGGTTAGGGTGTGAATTGTCTACCGAACACAAGTCATTGGTTGAAGTTGTATGACAACATAGGTTAATGAACTAAGCATAATCTTTGATGAAGTCTTGGGTAAGTTTTTCAATTGATGTATTTATGTTTGAAGAAGAAGGTTTCCTTGCATGAATCACATCAACTTCCAAGAAGTAGAGAACAAATAGCAAGTCCTAGAGAACACAAGTGAAATGAAGGATGAGTTCTCAAGTGAGCATGAGTGGAAAAATGAAAATGTAAACAGGATGAGGGAAGAAGAAGTGAGCCTAATGTTAAAAGAAATTAAGGGGCAAAACAATGAGGCAAGACATTGAAAAAGAAAATGGGCTTCAAAATGAAAGACAAGAAAATAAGAGCTCACATGAAAAAAGAAATTAAGTGTGAGAGAAAAGAATTGAGGGGAGAATATGGGAGCCATTATGAAAAAAAAAAGAAAAGAAAAAGTGAGAGTGATTTGGTTTCCAGGATTAACAAAGAAATTGCTACAAACATTTCTGACATTAACCATTCCTTTTCTAGTGATCTTGTGCCAAATTTTCAGATATTTGAAGGATAAACCAAGGTGGACGATGGCAAGGTATACTCTTATATCCACACTTGGAGATAAATTGCTAAAATCTAGCAATGGAAATTCGTTTTCTATGGTGGTTTTTGAGTTGGGTAGCCCAGACGTCGGGTTGTTCGGTTCTTACTCTGGATAGGAAATCTTCCTTGGATGTTGATTCTTGTAGGATGGTCGTCCATATTGCATCTCTAGTTTTTTGGGACTCTTCCTATTGGCTCTAAGACTTCCACGTTCTTGAAAAACTCCATCTATAGCAATGTAATCATATACTGCATCATCTGACATAGATATTTGTGCATTTGGATATATTTGAGGTTAGTCCCCAGATCTTGAATATCTACAAATGTGGGGCTTGTTTCATTGAATTTTTTCTCAGTCTGGAGGAGTACATGTATATGTGGTTCCCTATCTTGGTGTTTCTTTTGTGCAACTCTATGTGGGGTTGAAATTTGAAAACAAGTTCCAGATGTAATCTAGAACGAAGGGAATTATTAGTGGACATTTTGGGAAAGTGAGGAAAAGGGATTTTCCATTAATTCTGAATGAAGTAGGTGGTCTTGCCATATTGGTTTTTTGGTGAAATTCTCAACGTTTACAAGTTAAATTGGCTCTAGAGTCAATGAGATATTTATAGAATTGAGTGACGCTCCTTGCCAATCTCTATGTTTACAAGGTTTTGCAGCATCAGCATCAATTCATTGTTTATATGGGCCAGGATCCATCTCACATTCGGCCTTCCAGAAATCATTCTCACAGATACTATGACGACCTCTTTTATCTTTAATCGAAGATTTGGACTCTCCAAAACGCCCAAGTAATTTATCCCTTCTTCGGTCTGGTAAGGAGAGTGATAAAGACCTACCAAGCATGGGGACCATCATCTTTGACAACATTTGAATAGCAGGAGGTCTAATAACACTATCATCTGGCATCTCTCTAGTAGAATACTTTAAGTAACCCTTCATCTTACAATAAGTCATCCCACGTTTTATATTAGAATCCTCCAAACAATATTTAACGACCCAAGGAACATGCTTTTCATGAACGGAGCAATAATCATTCCCATAATAAATCAACTCGCTATGACAATCTACAGGAAAAACAAAATAAGCCTTTAGCGGATCATTCCCGTCCAAATGGCAGTCATATACATTAACCCTAACAGTACCAATTGCGTTCGGAGCACAAAGAGGCGAGTATTTAATCAATATGTTATCAACCTTAATACTTTTGTTACTGTACCTCAACCTCAATTACGCAAACAAATTAGGCAATGCCAGTTCTATACTCGAATAAATACCTTCAACGATACTCGTTCTTATATCATCAGCATCTATTAACCTAGAAAATCAGAGATACATAACGTTTATTAAACGGTCTTAAAGTATAACTGACACCTTAAAGTATATTTACATTCTTTCCCACTAACAGTGGCAGATATAAGATAAAGAGCAAATTTCTGTATACTTCCAACATTTCTAGTCAAAGTATCCTTATAATAGGCAGAAAATGATCAACAACTTTTATACCATGTCTAATGTGTTCCTTCTCAACACCACCATTCAATTTGTACCTCAATTTTTTAAGGATACGAAAACGATCACTCTGATCAGGGTCAACGATCCAAGTCTCGGGATTTCCTTCCCCAACACCAATAAATATCTTATCAGGAGTGGGCACCATATCACAAGGGGCGCTATCACTTATGATATAAAACAGTACATGGTGAACAATAGGATCCACCTTGGCATCAGATCCCAACTACAAGTTTCCAATAAGTTTTAACCCTTTCACTACGATCTTATCGGATTAACTATCATATCTCTTGTTCCCTAAAACTACAGCGTTAAGTAATCTAGACGAACCCTTATTATTAAAGGTCACGTCAAGTAACTGTTCATCAAATAATTGCAGCTTCTTGGACCATTTCCTCTTTCTTTTAATAAAACGAGGAATATTTTGCACGTATCTAAGTTGTACATATGAAGATTGATAAAATCTATACGGTGCATGACCACGATAAGAACGTCTAAACAAACTCTATCCCTGTGGGGTTTTTCTTCTATAAGCCATTGGTGTTCAATACTGACTTCTTATACCAACATCCATCCTTAACAAATGATTCAACAGCTCTAATACGGACAGATCGAAGACTCTTATTACCTCGGTTAACCCTTCTAGACAGACTTCTTAATTTCGCTACGAATTTTCTGATTTGCCACCTCTCACCATAAGGGGCAAAAATATTATTTGTTTACAACGTTACGCTTGTCATCAACCACTACCTCTTTACCGTCTAAAACATCTTTAACACTAATAATTACATTCCTTAAAACATCTGAAAGTTCTTGTGGGTCCATAACCACAGACCCCTTTCTATCAAGAACATTTGTTAAGGAAAATGTGAGAGTGGATTTGAAAATGCTATTGGTGTTCGTGAACAATTTACCCTTGTTAATTCTTTTAAGCATGATAATTTCTTGTTTAGGAGAAAGAAATTGTGTGTTTCCAAGAATTTGATGAAAGTTATGACGGGAATTTTTATTTGTGAAAGAACATGATTGTGATATTGTGCTTGATGTGGGAAAACAAGTTGAAATTGTTAACTTCTACAAACATGAGGATTCTTGGCCTGTGTAATCTTTGCTTGATTTGTCGATTGATAATATCCATGGAAATAGCATGAGAATATATACTTGTGGTTTGGAATGCTTAAAATTCATGTGGAACAACATCTTTGAATCTTATATGAATAGACTCTCAAAAATTGTCTTGGATGATCGAGTTTTGTAGATTTTTGATGTTACAATCCTTGGAACAAACTTGTTTTTTTGCGGTGTTTTGTCTTTAATCATTGTTGAGTCTAAATTCATAGTTATCTTGTTTGAGAAGTACTTCATCGTGAGTGTGGGGAGAGGATCTGTGCCTTTTGATTTTTAGTCTTTGTTTAGATTTCATGATGAGGCATTTCATGTTGACCACTTGTTCTTAAAGATAAGTTGTGAAACTTCATGATCTTGAATTTAACATGGACGCAATGTGTTTGATCTTTATTTGGTGGAGTTACATGTTGACAGGGTGTATGTTTTGTGCCATAAATGAAGACTTGTTAAACAACATGGAATATTTCCTAAATTGCATTGACTACAAAGTTGTCCATCTTGATAATGATGTAGGTTGTAACATATGTGAGAGTCATATTCTTGTTAATCTTATACATGTGTTTGACGTTCTTGATGGGAGACTTGTGAATGCTATGGAAAGGAAGTGTTTCATGAACTTATTGTACAAAAATCCAGTTTTGAAGTTCTTCTATTCCATGCTTTGTGGGGTCATAGACCAATGGGATTTAAGACTAATGACTTGATTGCAAGAATTGTGTATTCTTGGCTGTTACATTGGGTGATATTCCTTTTATATGTTGCTTCTTTTAATGAGTGTCCTGTAGATGAGAAAGAATACATCTCAATCAAAGAAAGACCACCACCTTTGAAGGATTGGATTGTAAGGCATTCTAATGTTGTTACTCATTCCATTGAGACACTTGGTAAGTATTCTTGAAATAGTCATTTTTCTTTTCATGTAAGACTTGATGATTAGGGGACGAATCTTTTCGAAGATGGGCGGAATGATGGTGGCCGAGGATCTTCGATTGAAACTTGGAACCTTGATAAAGCTTACATTTCAAGACTTGAAGATTTGAGGACAAATCTTTTCAAAGAATGAGGGACTGATGAGGTCCAAGGAAGACATAAAAGAATACATTTCAAGTTTGAAGAAAACATAAAGACATTGAAGTTCAACAAAGAAGAACAACTTATTCATGATGTCTTATTTGAAGAATTTATGATTGATAAGGTTGTTGATTGAAGGAAGTATTTTAGTGTCATCAAGGATCAAGAGTTTAACAATGTGAAAGAAGGATTCAATGGCTTAGAACATGATCATAAAAGTCTTGGAAGAGTCCTTGAAGAAGCATTAAAGATCACTTGAAGCTATGGAAATGAAATGGAGGAGAAAGAGTGCAAAATGGAAGCTGTCTGTTGCCTGATAGAAAATGGCAGCAAATTATTCCAACCTAATGACATTCCGGAGCCTTGTCCGGTGTTGTATCCAGAGCCTGACCCCTCCCTGTCCGGCGCAGGCTTCCTTCCGTCCAGTGACGACATTAATTTGGTCTGCTTGGTTTTTGCTTAATTTTTCATGTAAGTTCAAGAGTCTAATGTGTGTATATAACACCCTTGAACGTATTAATTAGGGTTTGGTTTGTCTAAACACAACAAATATGCTATCTTTTAATCAAAAACCAGATTTCTCCTTGAGAGAAAAACATGAAAGATCATGTTGATCTACTAGTGAAGTTTTTCTTCATGAACTAACTAGGGTTCTTAAGAAACTTCTTTGAGGCTTTCTTCACTTTCGTTTAGAGTCTAGATTTGTCTTTTAAACTCATTGGATCAGTCTAATCAATTCCAAAGGTCATTTGATAAAAATCATGGGAACTTATCTTTCTGATAGAATCTAAGGAATTGAGCCATTGATATAAGAAACTTCAATTCCAAGGAATCACATCATTTTGGTATCAGAGATGAATCTTTCATCAAGAGGTTTGACTATCCTTTTATTTTCTTTCATGTGTTTGTCTGTTAAGATCATGTTTTCTTCTTTGAATTCTCATTATCTTGTGATTGTATGTGTTTTGTTCTTTTAAATCTATCCTACTCGATCTTTTGTGATCAATTGTTGTGTGGATCTAGATTAAGAACAAAATCTATGGCCGATTCAATTGTGTTTTGGTGAATTGTGATTGCTTCTTCTACTTCTGCTCAAAAGAAAATTACGAAAAAAAGAAGAAGAAGAAGAACAAACAAAAGAAAAACAGTGTAACAAAAAAATTCTAAAAAAAAAGTGAGAAGAATTTCGAAAATCATTGAACAAAATTGTTGTGATCTTTTTAGATTTGATCAATTCGATGTTGGAATATGATTGTGATTGAAAATGGAAGTTGATTTTGCATTGTTTAAAGCACAATTGAGATCATATGATTGGGAAGTATTAAATTGTCATTGTTGAGAAATTTTTTTTTCTCAAATTATTTGACCTCAAGGTGCATGATAAGATGTCTTTTATCAAAATTCTTTGAATCCCAAAAAATTTGCTCAAAACTTTGTTGATTGACCTTATTCTTGGCATTCTATACTCTTTGATGCTATTATTGGTTGCTTAAACTAATTGGCTTGAGTTTGTAGACACTTCTTGAATTCTTGCTTGAGTGGATTGCAAAGTTTCAATAGAGTCGATTAAGAACAACAATTAGCAAGTTCAAAGAGAGGGAAAAGGTTGAGAGAAGTGAGATCATTTGAGAGAACCAAGTTTTCTTGTTTACTTTTTGTATAGGAAAGCTGTCAAAGGGAGTTGCTACTTCTTCAAGTACTTCAAATATGGGAGAAAACAAGAATGATTTGCTTACATTGTTGAGAAGTTAGAAAAACTTTCTTGTACTATGGCTAATGTGGAAAGAAAGATGGACCAGGTGGAAGAGAAGACAAGGAAGAAGAGTCTACTATATGATAGAATAATTGAAAGTCATCATATGACTATTCCACATTTCTATGGCTTTGATGATCCAAAATCTTATGTTGCTTGGGAAAGGAAGGTGGAAATTGTGCTTGAAAGATATAATTACTTGGAGGAAGAGAAGATGAAGTTGATTGTTGAAAGTCTCAAGGACCAAACTCTAACGTATTGGAACTTATTGCAAATGAGGACCAAGAGGGTGTGGTATCCCGGGGAGACTTGGGACACTTGGAAGCCAACCATTTCTACTTGGGAAGACTTGAAACTTAGGATGAGATAGAGGTTTGTGACAAGCCAACAATATGAAGATGAGGGGTTGAGAACTCTTACACAAGGCTCCATGAATGTGAAAGACTACCATAAGAAGATAGAGTTAGTAATGAGGAGAGCTAACCTAAAGGAGAGTGAAGATGCTAAAATGATAAGATTATTCAATGGCTTGAATAGAGATATTGATGAAAAACTTGAGAAATATGATATACTTGTCTAGAGGACAAGGTCTACACCTCCAATTGTTTTGAAAGACGATTGAAGAAAGAAAAGTCCAAACCTAACTAAGGAGCAAAAGTTGAAAATAACTCGAAGTGGAGTGGATTTCCAAGAAGTAGAGAACAAAGAGCAAGTCCTAGAGAACACAAGTGAAATGAAGGATGAAATCTCAAGTGAGCATGAGTGGAAAAATGAAAGTGAAAAGGAGATGAGGGAAGCAGAAGTGAGCCAAATGTTAAAAGAAATTGAGGGGCAAAACAATGAAAGGCAAGACATCGAAGAAAAAAATGAGAGCTTACATGAAAAAAGAAATTGAGGGTGAGAGAAAAGAATTGAGTGGAGAAAATGGGAGCCATAATGAAAAAGAAAGAAAGAGTGAGAGTGATTTGGTTTCCATGATTAACAAAGAAATTTGTTGCACCCATTTCTAACATTAACCATTCTTTTTCTAGTGATCTTGTGCCAAATTTTCAGAAATTTGAAATATTAACCAAGGCGAACAATGGCGAGGACCACATGATGATATCTGAAATGTTGACGTGGTATACTCTTATATCCACACTTGGAGATAAATGGATGAAATTGTGTAATGAAATTGAGTAGTAAGAGTGAATTTGAAAATGCTATTGGTGTTCATGAAGAACAAGGTACCCTTGTTAATTCTTTTAAGCATGATAATTTCTTGTTTAGGAGAAACAAGTTGCATGTTTCCACGAATTTGATGAAAGTTATGACGGAATTTTTATTTGTGAAAGAACATGATTGTGATGTTGTGCTTGATGTGGGAAAACAAGTTGAAATTGTTGACTTCTACAAACATGAGGATTCTTGGCTTGTGTAATCTTTGCTTGATTTGTGGATTGATAGAATCCATGGAAATAGCATGAGAATACATACATGTGGTTTGGAATGCTTAAAATTCATGTGGAACAACATCTTTGAATCTTATATGAATAGACTCTCAAAAATTGTCTTGGATGATTGAGTTTTGTTGATTTTTGATGTTACAATCCTTGGAACAAACTTGTATTTTTGTGGTGTTATGTGTATAATCATTGTTGAGTTTAAATTCATAGTTATCTTATTTGAGATGTACTTCATTGTTAGTGTGGTTAGAGGATCAATGCTTTTTGAGTTTTAGGCTTTGTTTAGATTTCATGATAAGGCATTTTTCATGTTGACCACTTGTTCTTAAAGGAAGTTGTGAAACTTAATGATCTTGAATTTATTCTTTCATCAAGAGGTTTGACTATCATTTTATTTTCTTTCATGTGTTTGTGTGCCAAGATCATGTTTTCTTCTTTGAATTCTCATGATTTTGTGATTGTCTGTGTTTTGTTCTCTTAAATCTATCCTACTCTATCTTTAGTGATCAATTGTTATGTGGATCTAGCCTAAGAACAAAAACAATGGTTGATTCAATTGTGTTTGGTGAATTGTGATTGTTTCTTCTACTTCTACTTCTACTTCTACTCAAAAGAAAATTACAAAAAAAAAAAAAAAAAACACACACACACACACACACCTATTGTGAGCCAAATTATTGTGAAATTCAAATGAAATTTTATATATTATTCTTATTGAGAGTTTTAAAGGTTTTCAAGAGGTGGATTTTGAATACACATTAGTGAGATGCAAGAGAAATTTCGATAAAAAAGATTTAATGCACCCCATGATTGATTTACACATTATTTAAAATTTAAAATTGTCAGTGTTGCCGGAAACACACTTTCATTCCGTCGAACCCATCAGAATGTGATGGTAGAAATAAGAAAAAATAGAATTGATGCACAAATCTATTATAGCTAGGTTTTGATCCATCTTATAGAAAATTCATTCCACACAAAGAAAAATCACAAAATAAATACCAAGTTCAACATTTGGGCTTCTAGATTCTTTAAAAAACAACTATTTGGAGGGAAAATTTTGTAATATCCAAATGAAATTTTTTAAACTTATTTTTAAGAGGAATTTTAGAGGTTTTTGACAGGTTGAGTTTGGAGAATCGTTATTAAGATACAAATGAAATTTTGATAAGAGATATTTAATTCGATATATTATTAATTTCTAAATTGTTGAAAAACTTGAAATAGGCGGTGTTGCCTCAAACAATTGTTACAGCTTGTTTGATAGAGACCAATGAGCTTTGATTGAAACAACTCGAAAATATGCTTACAAAAATAAAGTTTATACTTCAAGACTTGAAGATTTTGAGGACAAATCCTTGAGGAATGGGAGAATGATGGTGATCCATGCATAAAAATACCAAGTGGACCTATTACAAGATCAAGTGCTTCAAAGTTAAGACAAGCATTGATGATTTTTATTCAAGGAAGAGAGGGATTAATTGATTTTGATGCCATTTTTCAAAGAAGATCACTACAAGATGAAGTGGTTTCAAACAAGCCTTTCAATGTCATCAAAGCTCAAGATTTTAATGAAGTTAAGAGAGACTAAGGAGCTTCAAAATACATTGAAAGGAAAGCTTACAAATCAGTTTGAAGGACCAAATAATGGACCGTGACCAGCCATGTGTTACATAACCAAATTTCAGAAATTTTGGTCCCTATATATTAGGTGTTTATTTGACAATTTTAATTTTAAGTAATTGTTTTTATGTATTTTGCTTCTTATTAGGTTTGAGTAGCTTATGGGTATAAATAAAACATTATAATGCATCTTACCCAAATGCTCTTTTTATCAAAAATAGAAAATTTCCCCTTGGTGGCTGAAATTAAGATCAAACATGATCTTTCTTGTGAGTTTTTGCTAGAACTCTTCTAAGATTCTTATAGAACTTCTTAGCACTTTTCTACACTTGGGTTAGGGTGTGAATTGTCTACCAAACACAAGTCATAGGTTGATCTTGCATGACAACATAGGTCAATGAACTAACCATGATCTTTGATGAAGTCCTGGGTAAGTTATTCAAATGACTTGTTTATGTTAGGTGAAAAAGGGTTCCTTGCATGAATCACATAATTTTGGTATCAGAGCTTGAGGTTTTTCATCTTAGATCGGACTATCTTAATTGCTTTCTTTGTTAGTGTTAAGGTCATATTTGTTTCTTTGAAGATCTATGATCTTAAGTTTGTGATTTGTGTGTTGTTCCATCAAATATATCCTAGTTCTTCTCTTGTGATCTATTGTTGTGTGGATCTAGCCTAAGGCCAAAAACATGGGCTGATTCAAGGTGCTACGTGTTTGTTCTTCTTCTTCCATCATTATAAACGAAAAGTACAAGAAAAAAAGAGACCAAATCTGCCCAAAAACATATTGGACAGCCAAAACAGTAAAACAAAAAAAAAGAAAAAAAATAAAATAAAATAAAATAAAACAGAGCAAAAGAAAATTCTAAAAAAATAGTGACGAAAATTGATGAATTGAAGTGAGAACTTATGTGGTTTGAGCAACTGAATGTTTGGGGAAGATTTATGATTGAAATTGAAGTGTTTTTGCCTTTGTTTAATGCAAATTTGAGCTCTTAATGGCTGGGCTATGTTGAATTGGTTTTGCAAAATTTTTTTGATCATAAGTTTCTTTGACTTCAAGATGTTTGAAAAATTGTCTTTCATCTATTTCTTGATTCTAAGTATTTAAATCTTAGCTCATTGACCTAAATCTTTGAAATTTTTATCTCTTTGGTTTTAGTTATTGGCAATTTTGACTATTTGATATAGTTTTGTGGACTACTTGACATTCTTGCCTAAGTTGTTCGCAATTGCTCATTAGAGTTATTTAAGAACTTGAAGAAGAGTTAAGAGAGGTAAAAGGCTGAGTGAAATGAGTTTATTTGAGTGAGTAAGAGCCTTGAAAGAGTGCAAACAAGAGAGAATTGGTGAGGTACAAAAACAAAAAATTCCAAATTTCTTGTTATTGTTTCATTTGTAGGTGAAATATGTCAAAAACTTTATCTCAAGCCGAGTGTGCTCTTGGAGAAGATGGAGCAATTGTCCTACAATGTGGAAGATCTTTCAAACAACATGATGAATTGGAGAAGGGATTGGAACTCAAAGGAGGAAAATTTTGAAAGAAAAGTAGATGATCACCAATCTAGACCTTCTAGAACACATGTCCAACAAGGAGGAAGGAGAGGTGAATGTCAACCTAGTTCTTCTAGAGAGTGATGGAGACCCATGTCCAAAAATACCAAGTGGACCTATTACAAGATCAAGGCCTTCAAAGTTAAGACAAGCATTGATGATCTTCATTCAAGGAAGAGAAGAATTCATTGATTTTGAGGCCATTTTCCAA
>JAWZTD010042167.1:0-12285 GCA_035221335.1 Echites panduratus | reverse complement strand
ACCCATTTTTCTTAAGCTAAAGATGCATTACATATTAATGATATTATTTTTCGATAGTTTTGTTGTACAGTGATTTTCAAATGAAATTGGTATATCTAAAATGAAATTGGTTTAATTCATTAGAATTTTAAAAAATTAATAATTTTCTAAAATAATGCACAATTTAAAATATTAGAGACACTTTGTTAATGGCTCCCAATTAATTAATAGAAATAAGATTTAAATATATGAAACTTTTTTGTATCTTTAAAAAAAAAAATTGAGGACGTTTTTTAAGAAGAAGTTTTAATAATAGTTTCTTTAATTTTAACGAGAAACGGTTATAAAATGTGTCCTTATTAAAAATTTATTACTCTAAATCTAATCATTTATCTCGTGAATAAAAACTAGCACACCATTATCAAAGACACATGTAACTAATATAGGTAACTTAATTAGATATGCAAAATTGTGTTCCTAATAGGACAAAATAATGTCTTCATTTTTCTAGTTGCTTATAGGATTGATGGTTAATTACAACCATAGATGTTTAAATGTGCATGGGATAGCATTTGTACATGATCGGTGTGTGCAGAATAAATAATAATGAAAGATATTTATATATATATTAATATATTGCAGCCACTACATTGAACTTTATCAATTGCAACGCAGCTTTATATATAAATATATTTTTATATTTATATTGCTGTGCAGCGTGGTGTTTAAATAATTAGCTTTCTTCAGTGGATTGTCGAGTGTGCCATGTGCCTTACTTAATTTAGTGATCCAAAAAATAAATAATAATAATAATGATCTAAAAAGCTCTTCATATAGTACCATTAATATATGTCAATTTATTCAGTCCAACTGAAGAATTCACAGATATAGAATTGGTAGGTTAATTGACTAATAAGATTAATGAACTTCTTTGCTATATTCTTTTGCTTGTCGCTCTTCCTTCTGCCATCCCTCAGAGCAGCTCAAGTGGGAAACGATGGCGTTTATATTGTTTACACAGGAGCTACCTCTCAGAATTCTAATCATGTTATGCTGTTAAGCTCCCTGGCGACAAGGTAATTAAGCTCTAATCATTTGATTTTGCGAAGTTAAACTTAATAATTCTGCTATATATATATATATATATATATATATATCAAAGAAGAGTAATTAGTTTCTGATGTTTTAGGGAGGAGAATCGTGTTGTACACACCTACAGCCATGGTTTCTCCGGCTTTGCCGCTCGTTTGTCAGAGGAAGAGGCTCAATCCATTGCCGGAAGGCCTGGAGTTGTCTCAGTTTTTCGTGATCCAATCTTACAACTTCACACCACACGCTCGTGGGATTTTTTGTATCAGAGTGATTTACGAATGGGATTGCGTCCAAGTTCAAATTCCTCATCAGTCCCACATGACACCATTATTGGCATCTTCGATACAGGTACAGTAAGGAAAGGACGCCTTGCGATTTCTCCAGAAATATTATTGGAATGCAATATTAATTCAAGATTTTTTAAAAAAATTAATGTTGCAGGAATTTGGCCTGAATCAGACTCCTTTGACGACAAAGGAATGGGACCAATTCCATCGAGGTGGAAAGGAACCTGTATGGCCGGCCATGCCTTTCATCCTTCCAACTGTAACCGGTACCATACCATACAAAAATTTTCCAATTACATATTTACCAACAGTGAATGCTTCAATGAAATATTCTGTCGATTCCTATTTATATATATGAATATATAAAAATTATTTATAGTGATTTTGTTAATGTCATTTTCTAGTCCAATGATTATTATTTTAACATCATGTTTTTTTTTTTTATTAAAATAAAATTATTTTATTGTAAATCAAATGAATAGTTATTGAAATTCCGGATTTTCCAAAATTTTCAACGCAGGAAATTGATTGGAGCAAGGTACTACACGCACCCTGAGTCTTCAATCACAGATCGTTCCCCTAGGGATCGAGATGGCCATGGTACTCATGTAGCGGCCATTGCAGCCGGAACTCCCGTTAAGGGTGCTTCACTGAATGGCCTGGCTTCAGGCACTGCTAAAGGTGGCTCGCCAGGGTCTAGAATTGCAGTGTACCGGGTTTGTGGTAATGGATGCACCGGATCTGACATACTAAAAGCAATGGATGATGCGATAGCCGATGGAGTTGATGTGATATCGCTATCAATTGGTACATCTTTAGATTATGCGCATTATTTGAATGACCCCATTGCCATTGGAGCGTTTCATGCCATGGAAAAGGGTATTCTGGTGGTATGCTCTGCTGGAAATGATGGAAGTGCTGCGGGCACAGTTGTTAATGTGGCTCCATGGATTTTGACGGTTGCCGCCACCAGCATCGATCGTGACTTTGAGACAAATGTTCTCTTGGGTGCAAACAATAAAATGATTAAGGTATTAAACAAACTTTTTCTTCTTGTCAACTTTATATTAACCTTTTACAGTGTTTCTAATTCCCCATTGTGAATATTAACCTCATCAGGGTGGAGCCATTAATGTTGTCAATCTCCAAAAGTCTCCAGTGTACCCCTTGATTTATGGTATTTCTGCAATGAACAACGAATCAACTTCCGAAATTGCGGCAAAGTGAGGCTATATTTATTTGTTCTTTTGGAGAGAGTACACATTAAATTATAATAAAATTGTGGATTTTTTCAGGAACTGTGAAGATGAATACTTAGATGCAAGCAAAATTAAAGGAAAGATTGCTGTATGTGAAAATTCTGATCATGAGGAATATACTCCACAAGGAAAGCTTGAGGGAATAATAAGGTTGGGTGGAGTTGGAATGATACTGGTCGACAGTGATGAGAAAGATGTAGCTTCCCAATATGACTCTCCCATGACTGCAATCACTTGGCAAGATGGTGAAAAGATTGTTTCCTACATAAACTCAACCAGGAATCCGGTGGGAACCATTTTACCGACGAGAACAATAGCGGTAAAACAGAGGGCAGCTCCATCGATACCCCTCTTCTCCGGGAGAGGTCCTACATATAAAATTACGAACATCCTAAAGGTATATATACGTTATATACCTATAGTCTTTAATTAATTCTATCAAATTTAACATAAAACTATATTCTTTAGCAATTCAATTTCAAATGGAATTTTTTTCCAGCCTGATATTGCAGCTCCCGGAGTAGCGATTCTAGCAGCATGGCTCGGAAATAATACAGAAAAAGGGAGAGCATCTCACTTCCAGATACTCTCAGGGACATCCATGTCTTGCCCTCATGTGACAGCTATTGCTGCAAACGTTAAATCACAAAATCCCACTTGGAGTCCTTCTGCAATCAAATCAGCTATCATGACAACAGGTACATACGTTACGTAAAAAAAATCAATAATCATATAGTGCTATGATTAACCATTTTAATTAATTCCTTGTGGATAAAAAAATATATACATAATATAATTTCCTTTAATTTTTTCACAGCAATCCAAACCAATAATAGGAAAGAGCCGATTAAGACTGACTCTGGAAGTCCAGCCACGCCGTATGAAATTGGTGCTGGGCAAGTTAGTGCTGCAGGACCGTTACAACCAGGCCTCGTATATGACATGGAACATTCGGATTACTTGAAGTTTCTTTGCTACAAAGGCTATAATGTATCCACCATAAAACAAATCTCCTTATTGGTTCCCGATTCTTTTTCTTGCCCAAACAACTCAAATATTGATATGGCATCAAACTTGAACTATCCATCAATATCTGTCTGGTATATCTATCTAAAAGATAATAAGTATGCCAATATAACAAGGACAGTAACAAATGTTGGAGAAGATGAATCAGTTTACAAAGCCATTATTGATGCTCCAAATGAGTTGCGTGTGAAAGTCATTCCGAAAACATTGCGATTCACTAAAACAAAGAAGAAGCTGAGCTATGTACTGAATTTCATGCATTTATCGGATTCTGCAACAGGAGGAAGTTTGTTTGGTTCGATTACATGGACCAATGGGAAGTATAAAGTTCGAAGCCCATTTGCTGTGGAATGATTTTTTCTTTTAGTTTATAGAATGTGCAAATGCACTGACTCCATCAGTAAACTATTCTGTTGTATTACGCAGCTTGAGATGGAATTAATAACGAAAGAAATTTCTGGACAGTATTATTAAAATTTTGATGAATCATTCCATTGTTTTGATAGAGTGGAAGAAAAATGCTTGGATTCTTATTCAAATGATATGGGTTGGGTTGACCTGAATATTCATAGAATGAAAAATAGTTAATCAGTAAAACTCAGTGATACAATTTTTTTTTAACTCTAATTCTTTTTAAACAAGAGTAAAGACATTTTTTAAAAAAAATATTAGGGGCATAATTTTAATTAAAACAATAGACAAGTTAAAAAAATGACGAAATATTTTCAAAAAATAAATTAAATAATTCCAAAAAAAAAAAGAAAGAAAAGCGAAAAAAAAAACTAAATATTAAATGGAAGAAACCCAAATTTAAATTACAGAAAGTTTTGTTTTTTTTAAATTCCACCTATGTTGATGGAGGATATGACAGACCCCAACCAATTTATTGGATGAAAATAAGTTACATAAAATAAAAGGTGGAAAGTTTACAAGGAAAATCTTTAAAACCAGAAAAAACTAAACAGAAAAATAGTAAAAATTTATAAGTTATAAGAAGCGGAAAAAATCATTATTTTCCCTCAAGATGATTTCTACTTTGGCTAATTTTTTATTTTATTTTTATGAATACTGTATGTGATGATGGGAGGTTTGATAGATCACTACCTATTTATTGAAGCATGAAATAAGTACAAACAAAAATACATAGAAACAAATCCACTTCTACCAACATATAACATCCTTAAATTAGGTATCCTCAAACAACGCAACTAACATAATCCTCTCGCTCTTGGAGGAAGCAAATGAAATGAATTGAAATGCAAACAATGACAAGATTCATGAGCTATATTAGCAAGATGATCCGCTGCCTAATTCCTCTTTGAAAATATGAACAACCTTGTAATCATACTGGGAACTAAATTAAAGGAAGAATAAAACATACTCTCTTGTAAAGCAATGTTTTTAAAATCGGATCGGACATCGAATCAGATTGATAGAGGGGTTAAGGTAGAATCAGATTTTTGAATTTTTTTATTTATTTTGAATTTTTAGAAATTATAGTGTAAAAAAATTTATATAAATAGAAAATTAGTTTCAAATTTGTATGAAAAATACACATTTCTATATATAATTTTTTAGGACATAACTAAAAAGAATTAAGACTTAATTTAATTATAAGTTTCACTTAATTTGTTACATTACATATATTAAATATGATACAACAATTCTTTAAAAATTATATTACAATGAAAATTTTAATTAAATATTGATTATTTAATTCTTAAGGTTTGAAATAAGTAAATTATTTTTTTTTAAAAAAATAGTTTTTAGGCTTTATATATATATATATATATATTTATCATATGTTGTAACAAGATTTGTGTTGTTGAAGTGGTTGGTGCATATCACCTTTAGATAGGATGTCTTTGGTTTGAACCTCGCCTTCTCCACCTTCTTATTTTGTTCACTTTAAACAAAAAGAAGGGAAATCGGGTGAAACCCGATTCCAGGTTTGATCCGATCATGGATACAAGTAAAGCTTCATTTTTGTAGGCAATGATAACAAAATAGTAATAATGAATCTTCAAGTTTATGTATTTTTAGGAAGTTATGGATTACATCAAACAACCCTCATAAAAGAGATTATTTGTGCTAATAAGTGTGAAGTCTTCCTGGAATTAACCTCTCAAAGAGTTTGAAGATTTCAAGTTTTGAAGAATTAGACTAGTAGCATGGTTGGGTAATATTTTTATATCTTTGTACCAAGTTTTCTTTTTTATGATTCTTGCACTAGAAAATACTTTCTTAAAAATCTTCATTTAAACCTTTCAAAATATTTGCATTCATGAAAACATGTTTCAAAATTTATTTTTCTAAGTAATTTTGAATGGCTTTTAATGACTATATTTTGAAATATAAAAAATACAAATGGTGTTGGTCAAACAATTTCTTTGGACACTGACCACCCAAGTTCAGACAATCCAAACTTTTTGAAACAGCTTCCAAAGTTGCTACTGGAATTTTTCTTAAAAAGGGTCAAAATTTTGACGGTTGCAATTATTTAAGTTTGCAAAACCATTTCAAAGTCATCTCTTCAACACCAAAATGTCTGAAAACATTCAAGAGAAAGAAATTTCATCCAGCTTCAAAGATTTAATTCATTCATAAGCTAGTGCAGTAAGGAATCATCAAGAGACTTACTAGAGCTTCATTGTATTCATCTCATTCCAAAGAACAAAGAACTAGCTTGATTTCTTGTGTTTTGGTTATCTAGGTTATCTTTGTGACACAAAATCCTTGGAAGGGATCATCTTAGTTTGTATTGATTGTTAAACTTGGGTTTGTAACCCCTGATTTTTTATGATTTATTGATATTAGTGGATTTGGGTGAATTCCTAAAGTAGAGGAGAACCTTAGTGAACTAGACTCACAAGGGTGAGTTGGACCACTATAAATCCTTGTGTTCCTTGCTTGATTATTGCTTTCATTGTCTTATCTTGTTAAATTTCATTGTATGACATATATTATATTCCAAGTGTTTGATAAATTGTCTAAATCAAAACAACTTTCAGATTCATAAAAGCAGCATTTAATTTTGTTTTAAGAAAGAGTTTCTAAAAACCGAATTCAGCCCCAATTAGGTTTTTCAATTGGTATTAGAGCGGTCCTTGTTTTTTGATTACACTCCTTGAAGGAAAAGATCTTATGGCTTCCTTAAACAATTTGATTTCGCCAAAATTTCCTTTACCCATAGACCCATTTTATTTGATGGAACAAATTATAGTTGTTGGAAAAATATAATTATACGAATTCTATAGGACCATTTTATTTCTAGGACCATTTGAAATAATAACCCATAGGACCATTTTATTTCTATTAATTACAAATTATGGAATATTATTTCAAATGGTCCTATTGTTCCTTCAAAAAAGGAAAATGATGATCTTGTGCCTAAGCAGGAAGATAAATTTGATGATGAAGATGAGAAGAAAGTAAGTCTCAATTATCAAGCATTTGAATATTCTATCATATGCTCTTGATGCTAAGGAATACAATAGAGTGAGTGGTTGTGAAACTGCAAATCAAATGTAGAAGTTACTTGAGGTGACTCATGAAGGGACAAACCAAATGAAGGAATCAATGCTTGTTTTTTTTTTTAGAGACTATGAGCTATTCAAAATGAAGCATCGAAATGTTCACTAGATTCACAAATATTACAAATGGATTGAAATCCTATGGAAAGAGATATTCCATGGTGAACAAAATAGAAATATTCATGATTCTTTATCAAAGGCATGGGAAGCAAAAGTCATTGCAATTGAAGAATTAGAGAATCTAAACGTTCTTCAAACCGTGGAACTCATAGGTTCCCTTCTCACTCATAAAATGAAATTCAAAAGAAAGGCTGATTTGGAGGAAGTGTGTAAAAAAGATGTTTCTTCAAGTGATGAAAAGGATGTAATGAATGAAGATGAGCTAGCGATGTTTGTAAGGAAATTCAAGAATGCTTATAGGGGTTCTTCAAGGACTTAAAAAAAAAGTTTCAAAAATCTCAAGGTAGCAAGCAAAGCAACAATGCACAAGCTAAGCATTGCTATAATCAACTGTAAAAAACATCTTATTGCAGACTGCCCTTATGCTAACAAAAAGATGCAACAAGCCGTGAAGAAAGGAAGAGCCTTCACTACAACTTGTTATCAAAATGAAAGTGAAGATGAAGGAAGTGATGATCAACAAGAAAGAGCCAACATTGGCTTCATTAACTTTGATGATGAGGTAAAAGACTCTACTCCTAAACTTGAATATGATAGTGATGAAAATGATACTTATGATGTTATAAAAGAGTTGCTTGATGAAGTAAAAAAATTGAACAAAAGAAACGTAAGCTTAAGAAAGAAAGTTGATTAAGAAAATAATCACCTCCAAGAAGAAAACAAAAAGTTGTTAGTTACATTGCATGACCTAGAAGTAAATAAAAAACAACTTACTAATTCCATTGACTCTCTTGTTGCTAAGAATAGTGAACTATAAATTAAAGTTGATATTCTTGACACCTTACTTGTTGAGCATGAATTATTGAAAAAGAACGTGAATGATTTAAATGTTTGTTTGTCTAAGTTCACATATGGAAAGGATAATTTGGATAAGTTGCTCGGTATTCAAATGAGTCATGGTGATAGAAATTGTTTATGATATTCTTATGCATACAAGTAATCACACACCAAGAGCATTCAAAAGAGTCACTTTATTAGGGTATTCTCTTCAAATGTGCCAAATGTACACTGCTCATATGGTAATAGAGCTGGACATGTTGTTCATAAATGCCATGTTAAGAAAAAAATTGAATCCGGAATGAAATCCATTTGGAAGATCAAAGAATACATGATCACTAACCCCCAAAGACCACAAAAGATTTGGGTACCTAAAGTTTCTTCCTCAAATTGAATGTAGGCACATTTGCAATCTAAAGAAGAAGTTGAAATCAAAGACACAAAAATGGCTCCTTCATAGTGGATGTATAAGACACATGACCAGAAATGCTTCCTTGCTTGTTAATTTCACTCCTAAGGATGAAGGGCTTGGACCTTTGGTTATAGAAAAAAATGTAAGGAACTTGGAGTTGGTAATATTGATAAGGCTCCTCTCCCTATTATCAAAAAATGTGTGGTTAGTTGACAATCTCAAGTATAACTTGTTAAGCATTAGCCAATTATGTGACAATGGTTTGCTTGTTACTTTGAAAAAGGATTCTTGTTCAATCATGAATCTCTTGGAAAAGAAGTATTTCATGGTAATAGACACGGAAATGTTTATACGTTTTGTTTTGATGATCTTATCTCTTTTGACATGAAGTGTCTAGCTATTAATGATGATGAATGTTATTTATGGCACCCTAGACTTGGTCATGTTGGTATAGATTTGTTAACTGACTTGTCTAAACATGATCTTTTTAGAGGACTTCCAAAAATGGTTTTAAAAAAAATAGAATTTGTGATGCATGTCAATTTGGTAAACGAACAAAAACTTCCTTCAAATCAAGAAGACATATTTCGACTTCAAAACCTATTAAACTTATTCACATGGATTTATTTGATCCTATGAAGTCCACTAGTCTTGCTGGCAAGAAATATGCCTATGTGCTCGTTGATGATTATACTCACCTTACTTGGGTGATTTTTGTTGCACAAAAAAAAAAATGAAGCTTTTAAAGGCTTTGTTACTCCTTTCAAGAAAATTCAAAATTTTCATGATTGCAAATTAATTTCTATTAGGAGTGATAATGGTAGAGAATTTCTCAATGAAAGCTTTCCATCTCTTTGTGATGAACATGACATTTCACATAACTTTTTAGAACTTAGAACTCCTTAAAAAAATGGGGTTGTAGAAAGAAAAAATTGGACTTTGCAAGAAATGGCATGGACCATGCTTTGTGAAAACTCCTTATCAAAATATTTTTGGGCAGAAGCTATTAATACCGCTTGTCATATTATGAATTTTGTTTTGCTTAAATCTCTTGTTAAGAAAACTCCTTATAAACTTCTCTTTCAATATTTACCAAAGAACATCTTGCTAAATTTGATAGCAAATCCGATGAAGGAATATTTTGTTGTACTCTTCAAACAAAAACGCATTAGTTGTCAAAAAATCTATTAATGTGACTTTTGATGAATCTAACATCTATACCTTGAGAAAAGATTTTGATGATGATGTAGGATAAAATGAAGATATTGACTCGATCAAAGAAAGAGAATCTGATTTCCCACCATATTAAGAGGAAGAAAAAGAGGAGGAAAGTCATGAGAAGAGCAATAGTGAAAATTATGAAGAAGAGAAGGCATCCATTCTCAATCAAAATGATCTCCCAAAGGATTGAAAATTCACCACTCATCATCCTAAAGACTTGATCATTGGATTACCATCACAAGGGGTAAAAACAAGGAGAAATTTTATTGATATTCTTTCTTTACTTTCTTATGTTGAGCCAAGGACTATAAATGAGGCTCTTAATGATGCCTTTTGGATTATGGCCAGGCAAGATGAAGTAAACCAATTTGAAAGAAGTCAAGTATGGTATTTGATGCCTAAACCTAAGGACCATCAAATAATTGGTATGAAATGGGTATTTCGAAACAAATTAGATGAAGATGGAAAGGTCATTAGAAACAAGGCCAGATTTGATGATCAAGGATTCAATCAAGAAAAGGGCATTGATTATGATGAGATTTTTGCTCCTGTTGCTAGATTGGAGTCCATAAGTATGTTGTTAGCTTTTTCATGTTTTAAAGGCTATAAATTCCATCAAATGGATGTCAAAAGTTCTTTCTTAAATGGTTTTATTGAAGAGGAAGTGTATGTTGAACAACCTCTTGATTTCTTACATGAACAATTTCCAAATCATGTTTTCAAACTCAAAAAGGCTCTTTATGGTCTAAAACAAGCTCCTAGAGCTTGGAATGCAAGATTAGGTTTTCTTATTCAAAAAAGTTTTTCAAGAGGAAAGGTGGATACTACTCTTTTCATTAAGAAAGTGAACTTAGTGACATTTTACCTGTTCAAATATATGTTGATGATATTATATTTGGTTCTACTAATAAATCTTTGTGCAAGGATTTCTCACTTATTATGCAAGATGAATTCAAAATGAGCACGATAGGAGAACTAAATTTCTTTCTTGGACTCCAAATTAAGTAAATTAGAGAAGGGATATTTATCAATCAAGCAAAGTATAAGAAGGAACTTCTTAAAAGATTCTTGATGAGTGATGCTAAAGTGATTGGCACTCCTATGACCACATCCACCAAGCTAGACAAAGATGAAATGGGTAAGAAGGTAGATGAAAGTAAACATAGAGGTATGATTGGTAGCTTATTTTATTTAACTGCTAACAGGCTGGATATTACGTTTGATGTATGCTTATGTGCTACATTTCAATCGTGTCCTAAGAAATCTCATCTTCATGTTGTTAAACGTATCCTTAGATATCTCAAAGGAACTATTGATTATGGTTTATGGTACACTAGAATCGAGACCTTTGATCAAATTGGATATTCCAATGTTGACTTTGCGGGATGCAAAGTCGAAAGAAAGAGTACTAGTGGAACTTGTCAATTTTTGAGTGGTTCTTTAGTGTCTTGGCATAGTAAGAAATAAGCATGTATATCACTTTCCACTACTAAGGCTGAGTATATAGTTGCAGCTAGTTGTTGTGCACAAGTGCTTTGGATGAAGATGGTCTTTCCTTTAAACTTGTACAAATCTTTTGTGCCAGCACAAGTGCCATTGATCTTTCAAAGAATCTCATTTAACACTCACGCACAAAGTACATTGACATTAAACATTATTTTCTTATAGATTATGTAAAATATAATGACATTTCTATGGAATACGTGTACACAAATAAGCAAATTGTGGATATCTTTACTAAACCTTTACCCGAAAATAGTTATATATGTCTAAGGAGGGCTTTGGGTATCTCAAAATTTCATAACTAATGTGTGTTTTCTGTTGAGAAATTTTTTTTCTTTACAAACTTTGGTTACACATTCAAAAATTTAGACAGTTCAAACTGCACTATTTTTAGTGTCTAGGAAAATTCCAGTAGGCTATTGGAAGCACATTCCAGAACTTTGAACACATGTTTGGAACATCAACCTAAACAACATTTATATATACTTGTTTAAATTCAAATTTGATCCATTAGGTCAACCCATTTCATTAAAAAATTATTATTTTTTAAAAATATATATTTAAAAAAATAAAAAAGTGAAATTTCAAATGCAATTTCAAGGAGATGTCGGATCTACTTTACTTTTGATAATAATATTTTATTATTAAAAAAATAATATTTTATTAAAATGTATATAAAAATTTTTTTTAATACTTCTTTTTCTTTCTTCTCTCTTTTCCTTTCTTTTCACAATCCCCTTCTTTCCTTTCTACTCTTTTTTTCTTTCTACCTTTTTTTTTCTTTCTTCTTTCATCTTCTCCTTCTTTCTTTCTTCTTTTTCTTTTCTTTCTCTGTTGCATGTATTTCTTTCAATTTCTTTTTTTCCCAGCTTCATCCAGTGGAGTTATCTTCATAAGCTATTCTCTTTTCTTCAAATTTTTTCTGCACCTTCAAAAAAGAAAAATGCATCAACTGCTGCAGCGGGAAAGCAGTTTGTGTATGAGTTTTATGCAAACATGAGAAAAGAAGGCCGAGG
>JAWZTD010042117.1:0-12288 GCA_035221335.1 Echites panduratus | reverse complement strand
TTATATGTTGAATAATATAAATTATCTAATTATGTTTATTCATTATATGATTCAAATTTAAGTCATATTCTTCTAATAGATAAATTAATTAAGAAATTGTCAATATGAAAAAAATCATATCCGAAATAGACTAAAAATGATATTTATTATTTTTTTGAATTACTTTTATTTTCTATTTTTATTAACCTATAATTTTAATAGATTCGTGATTGAGAAAATGTAATAGAAAATCTAGAGCTTAATTTAAAGGAAAGTTTCTCCCTTTTTAACAAGTTAAACTTTCTCCATTTTTAACCCAAAGTATTTAAAATTACATGTATAATTTTTAAAAATAAATGCATTTTTAATTTAATATTTACTTCTTAATAAATCATAATCTTATTATTAATTATTAATAAAAATAATAAATTTTTTAATTGAAGTCAATTACACTTTTTTTTCTATGTCAAACTAATTTGTAATTTCACATTTTGGAGTATTTAAGATAAATACTACGAGTATTTAAGATAAAGAATCAGAAGTGTTATTTCGCATAACCTCAGATATATTTCAATCTCTTATGATCACAAGAATTATTGCTTACTATTAAGATCACAATATTTGATATACTGATGAAAATCTTATATTATATGTACTTTAAAAAGATCAAGTTCTTTTAGGATTTGATTAATAAAATATATGTTTAAAAATAATTAAAAGATATCTATGAAATTTTGATTAATGTACTAGATCGTTCGATGTGTAATATTCTTTTTCCTTTTAATATTATTTTTTATGGAAAAGACTTATTTAGGCATAAAAAATGTTCTTTCGATAGTAATCTTCTTCGTTTTAGTTCAGACTTTATGTGGATTCATACTTTTTATAACATTTTCTATGTCATCTTTTACTTCATTAATAATAAATAAATAAGTATTTCATATTTATTTGATTTTCATTTGATAATATATTATTTTATTTATTGATGTAGAAAATAATATAGAAAATACGGGTAGAAAATGACGAATTCATTGGGTGTGCATATCATGAATCTATTGAAGTTATCCGGAATCCAAACCTTGCAGAATCGCCACTAAATGATAAGATGCTGGGAAAATGTTTGACCCAATTCAAGCAATCCAGAAAAAGAGGGACAGGCCTAAGGAATCAACTGGACAGCATTGGAGCCCCAAAATGGCCTGGGAGTGGGTAACTAAGTGGAGAAGGGAAATCCCCAATGACTAACTGACTTTTTGTTAGGATTTTTGGTCACAGTTCATATTGGGCTGGGTTGAGGAGTCACTCGTTGTGGTATTAACTGGTCAGGCTCGATCCAAGTGGAGATAATTACGTGGCCGTGAATGATCGATTAAGGCCAGATCCAAGTCTAGACGCATTTATTTCATTACTACTCACTCATGTACTTTCCTTTTTTATATTCAAAATTTTAATAGAACCGATTAATTGAGAATAAAATATAATAACAAGTTCAAGAAAAATTAACATCAAATTAAAATCTTTATTTCTCACTATTTAAATTTAACTTGGATTAACTAACCATATGGCCATAAAGTTTATCATTTTTTTAGTTTGACTATTAAATTATAAAATCAGTCAATTTAATCATTATACTTTACATTTTAAGACATCTTAATCACTATATAGTTATTTTATAGAATAATAATTACAAATATAATTAATTTTCATATATACTTCATGAATTTCAAGATAGCAAAATGAAGAGGAAAAAAAAAGGATTTACCTTGCCTTCGAATCTTCTATAACATTCTTAATATCATCTTTACACCAATAATAAAAAATAGACTTATATATTTTTTTATATATATTTGATTAATAAAACCTTAAAATGATATGCTAAACCTTTGTATTTATCCAGTAATACATATTATTATATTTGATGAGATAAAAAATAATATAGAAGATATAATATAATATTTCGAGTCAGTCTATTTATTTACTCTTTAAAGAATTTAGAGCATTTACGAGTAAATATAGGGGAGAGATATTTCAGTGTTCTTCCGGCTTTTTGACAAACAGGCCACACATTTTTCCTCTCTTAGTGGGGAAGACATAACATTGGCAGAGCTTTCATTCGATGATAAAATTTATTTATATTAAATAATAAATTTTATTAATAATAGAAGATATCTTAATTTCATAATACAATAAATTCAAATCAAGTTTACAACTAAATCTGTGTATATATGTAAATATGATATTAAAAAATTATTTTTCATAACACTAAAAGAACTAATTTATATTTATTTAATATAATAATTTTTAAACTTGATGAAATTTAATGATTATAAGATATGTCTTTATTCTCAAATATTTAATAATCACATTTTTTCGGAGTAAATTTTTTTTATTTTTAAAATAATTAGATGAATAGATTTATTGATTTAATTGAAAATTGATTAATTCTAAAATATATTTAAAGCTTTCTTTTAAAATTAGGGACTAACTTACCTTATTTGTGTGTTTGTAAAAATCAGCCGATCTATTGTTGATAAATCCAATCGGTCCACTCCATCTAATATTCAGGGAACGATTTTTATAACTTTTCTGAAATTGACTTTATTACTAATCTTGCTTGAAAACAGAGGAGTCGATGAGGATGGTATAAGACAGCAAAATTATGAGCAAAAAGGAAATTTTTATCGGCTACGATTCTTTTATCTCATTTCAGTGTCATCTTTACGTAACTAATAATAAATAGATATATATTTATTATTTCAGTGTCATCATTTCAGTGTCATCTTTACGTAAGTTACATCACTAATGAATTGATAAACATACATGTAAGTTTTTGCATAAATATATATATTTAATAAAATCTTAAAAAGATATACTAAATCCTATTAATATTTTATCTAAATCGGATAATACTTTACCTAAATTAATTGGGAATGAAGGTAATATTGCTACTTATGATGAAAAATAAATAGGGATAATGTTGAGAATTCCTTTTCTAATGTTCCTTATAAGTATAAAAGGTCATCTATCGTTAAATAAAAATTTCCTTCAAAAAGATCATGAGAAAAAAATTGAAGGAGTAATTATAGTAAAGAAAAATATAAAATAGAAACTCTAAAATGGTTAAACACGTTTCTTAATTTTTAATTAAGTCAAAATATGACATTTATTTGTTTGTAGAAGAAGTGTGTATATTTTGGTGGTTGAACCACAATCATTCGCATGTAGGGCGACTCGGCTGGGCTCGTTTAGATTTTTTAGAGTTCGGATTTAGACTCGAACCCTCAAGAGCCTAAAAGGACAAACTCGAGCTCAACTTGTAACACATTAGGAAGGGTTGGGTTCAGTTCGTTTAAACTCTTTTAAGCTCGAAAAAAAATTATATATTATTTTTTTAAAAAATTATATAATAAAAAATATAATATAATTTATAAATAAATTATTACTATTATATATATTAAAAGCTCTTTTAAGCTTACGAAACATAAATAAACGAATATATATTGACTCAGCTAGACTCCTTTAATAGAAGAGCCGAGCCCGAGCCAAGCTCATACTAGTATAAAACAAGTCGAATTCGAGCTTTGATTGAGACGAGCCCAAATTGTTTTCGAATAGTCTCATCTCATTTACACCCCTATTAGTATGTATGAATGTTTCATTTGTCCTAGAATATAAGATGTTTTGTCATTATCAATATCTTATTATTATGTTTTTTCTACTCTTACCCTTAATTGATATTCTCATTCATTTATTATAACGAAAGAGGAATGTGATTATGAATGAGAGAGAGAATAAAGGTATTTTTGACATATTATAGTCTTATTTAAAACTTATTAATTCACGTGAAATGACGACTAACACCTTATATTGCGAGATAAAGTAGTAACAAAAAATATATTTTTAATTTTTTTTGAATTTTTTTATAAACTAAGTACTAATTAAAGATAAATTAAATTTTAAAAGCAAATGATATTTCTGTAAAAAAAAAAAAAAAACCTTTCAATGGTGTATTAAAAAATTACATTAGAAAATGAAAAGAAGGTATTATTAATTAGTAAAATAAGTTAAAGTAAATTAGAGATAAAGCTTTGTTTCTTAGCAGTTTTTTTTTCCCCGTCAAGATGGAAAAATGAATCTCAACAACTCCTACACAATTCAATTCCATTTTCATAAACTCAGGTTTGTCATAAAAGTTTATATATTATGTGTATTGAAGTACAAATTTTATTTTAGTCTAGCAACGACTGAGGTCTTTAAGATAATAGTATTTTATTGGTTCAAAATTAAATGTTATTATCTTTATTTTAAGTTATTTGAAATTGAATATCTCATAATTTTTTTAAATGGTTAAAATTTTATCAATAAGATTTGTCAAAATTAAAATAGAACATTGAATTCTGAACGAAGAGAGTATTATACATGTTATAAAAAAGATTTTAGGACAATTTTTATTTAATAGGATTTCTCAAAAATAAAATTATCTAGTTATAAAAAAAAAATAAATAAATAAATTTCTAACTGTATATTTCTCAAAATAAGAAGGAAATCTTTCGTGGAAGGAAGAAAATCTACAGCATGCGTAGAAAGTATATATACGTTAGGAATAATAATTGGAAAAATGAAGCACAGCGGCAAGGACAGTTTAGAGTCTATGGCCAGGTACATCTCCGACAAAGCACGACTTACAAAAGGCCCCCCGTGGGCTGTGTCTTCTTCAGACGCATTCAGAAGGTACAGTCGTGGCCACTCTTCTTCCCCAAGTCCTTCCATTCATCTTATAATTATTTTCTTTCTTTACTTCCAAAATATAAGTTAAGTCATGTTACTTATTAATCATTCGAGACACAGGAGGAAAGTTGAGGAAACATTATAATTTCAAATATTTTATTATATATTTGTTTAATCAAAATGTGACAAGAAGTGTAATAAAAAATAATAAAAATATTAAACATGATTTTTAATTATTAAGCTTCATTCAAAATTGAATGTTTATATTTTTATTTTATTATTAAAAATTAATATTTAGTTAAAATTATGTAAAGTTATTGTTATTGTTAAGTTAAAAATTATCTAATTAGTCAAATTATTTTAATATAACATAGATCATGAGTTTAAATTAGTCTTATTACATACTTTGGCCTTGATTGAGTTGCAATGGAAGCCAAATGTATTAAATTTTTACTAATGTAAGATAAGTGCAAAAAAAAAAAAAAAAAACCTAAATTAAGTCGTGAGAACCTTCCTTTCCTTTTTCCCCTTCATTTTAAAGTCCTCCCCGGCCTTTGATTGTCCCATATCTCCATTGTCTTCTTCTTCCCACTTACCAGAGCCAACAGAACAAAGCATATAGAGAAAGTTTCTTCTTCTTCCACGGATAAGGTAAAAATTTATATCATTACAATGCCAAATACTAATTCATTTTCTATGTATACATTTATAGAAATTATTTGTGTCGTATAAAACTCATTTTTTATAATTAATTTCAGTGTGAAAGACAGACTTTTTAGCTTTTTGAACAACACAGCTATAAAAGGGTTTAATTTCATGTCAATGCAGGCAGTTTTTCTTGAATTATATTGTCTAAAATGAGAGTGGCGGTGGTGGGAGCCGGAATCAGCGGCCTGATGGCGGCTCATGTGTTAGCCGAAGCAGGTTTTCCGGTGGTGGTGTACGAGAAGGAGGACTATTTGGGCGGCCATGCTAAGACTGTCAACATCGACGGCACCGATTTGGACCTCGGTTTCATGGTTTTTAACCGTGTAAGTTCTTTCTCTCCGGTTTCCCCTTCAAACTGCCTGTACAAATATAATCTTTTTGGATGATGAAGGCAAAGCTTGGATGGGCCATTTTGGCCTCCATTCTTCACTCTCCACTACATGAATGTATCAATTGAAGTTCATTTTTTATTAAAAACAAAAAAAAAATTATCTATCTCATCTTAAATAGGTGTTTTAATTCGATTTGGTTGAATTTTTTATTTTGACAAATAACTTATTAAATCTAAACTTACATTTTACTCAATCAATTAGATGATGCCATCTATTTGAATGGCCAATCCAAACTGAGCAGAAATAGATAGGAGTTTTTCTTTCTTTTTTTTTTTTTTGGTTTTTAAAACTTCTCTGGTTTGTTTTTAATTTTTAGTGATATTCCTGTAAATTTTGGTTGGTAAGAGATTATTTAAGTATACATAATGGTTTTCCGTCAAGTTTTGCTTTGTTGGTTGGGAATTACTATTACACAAATATTAAAAAAAATTGATTTACTTTATTTTTAACCTTGGAATGTTAATTTTTTTTTTAAATTTTAAATAATTTAAGAAATGGAATGTTTAATTTCAATTTTTTTTAATTTAAATTTTTATTGAACAAGTTATAAGTAAATACATCATTTGGGAAAACAAGGGTCTAAGTTGGTGGAAATAAATCCACTTCCCAACTCAAGACTTAACTAAACGGATTGTGGGGATATGCATTAAATCTAGTTGGCATAATCCCTAAGCAAAAGATGGTAGAGAGTTGTAATTTTCATAAATGAAATCACACCGATGCTTAGCTGATATGTTTGCTAGGAAATCTGCTGCCTGATTAGCCTCTCGATAAATATGGTAGAAGGAGATTGAACATTGACCTTTGAGGGCTTTAACTATTAGAAAAAGTTTGTGTAATTCCCATGGATATGAAGTTTTGTGGTTGACCATGTCAACCACTATCTTAGAGTCCATTTGAACTACGATATTTGTCCAACCATACGTGAAACTCAGCTGTATTCCCCTTACTATATCCTCTGCTTCAGCCACCACATTTGATGCCTCTCCGATGAAATTTGAAAAAGCTAGTAAGAAAGTTCCATCTCTTCTTCTAAGATACCTCCAACCGATGCAATACCTGGATTTGATTTTGACGCTCCATCAACATTGAGTACAATTCGGTTTGTCAATTGAGGATTCCACCACCTTATTTGCAAGCATTTGTTTTTCGTTTTAGGCCTTTTCCATCGACTGAAAAAATCCAGAAATGGCAGTTGATGAGTTTCAGATAATTCATATATTTTCCTTGTAATTCCTGCAATGGCTTTATTTGTTGATGCTGAAACTCCTTCAAAGAAATAGGAACATCTCTGCAACCATATCTTTCTGCAGATTAGTGTTGGGATGATGATTGACCAATCTCCAAACTGAGATTTATGAGCTATCCAGTAGTGCAACATGTCTTGAATGTTTGTAAAATTGGGCCGCCTGAGACCTAAAAGCAGATGGTAGTGACTCCATATATCTGCAGCACAATAGCAAGTTAGGAAAAGATGGTTAATTGATTCTTCATTTTTGAGACAGTAGCATCTAGATGCAAGGCTGAAACCCAAGGATTTTCTTATGTCGTCCAGTGGCAAGAAGTTTTGAAGAAGTCTCCAAACAAAAATGCTCCAGCTAAGAGGAATTTTGGAGTTGAAATAGGCTGTAAAGTTGCGATTCCTTGGCTGCATTTCCTCTAGCTTATGCAAACAAGAATTGATTGTGAAGGTCCCTGTGCTTGTTCATTTCCAGACCAGCTTGTCCTCTTCGCCTGAAATATGAAGTGGGTAGGACAAAATTGAAGATAAGAGATTAGGGGGTAAGAGAGTATTTAATAAAGGGACATTCCAATTATTTCCTGTAGTAACGTCACAAACTTTCAATTTGTGATTAATAGGGGTTGTTTGAAGAGCCAAGGCTGTCTCTTGTCTCCAATTATCAAACCAAAAGGAACTATTTCCACTTTCTATTAATGTCATTATGTAATTTTCAGCCTCATCTTGGATGGCCAATAAGGCTTTCCAAATTTTTGATCCTCCTGTGTAACTATATCTCCCCAATTGGAAGTCATACATAAAGCTGAGATGTTGTGCCCATAGAGATTTGGCTTCTCTAAATCGCCACCAAAGTTTCATTTTGAAGGCATGAACATAATTAGAAAGGGAATGTATATTAAGGCCGCCCTTTTCATAGGGCATACAAATGGTATCCCATTTACACCAGTGTCTTGACTTTCCCATATCAGATGAACCCCAAAAGAAGTCTGCTAGTCTTCTGTTCAGACTTTTTATGACCTGCAATGGAGGACAAGAAACCGAGAGAATGTATGTAGCCATAGCATTAAGAACATAGCGGATTAAGATCACTCTACCTCCTATGGACAGGTATTTCATTTGCCATCCTTCAATCCTTTTAGTTATTTTGTCTATTAGGGGTTGGTAATAATTGATTTTGGATCTACCGGTGTAAATTGGGAAGCTAAGATAGATGAGAGGAGGTTGTTTAATCTTGCAACCAGTTACCTCTTTAATCATGTTGCATTTGTGAATAGGGGCAGATTTAGCTAAATAGATTTCACTCTTATGAAAGTTAATCTTTTGACCAGAGCATGATTGGTACCAACTTAAGAAATTAATCATGTTTCTCAAGCTACTTTTATGACCAGAGGTGAAAATTATTACATCATCCGCAAAGCTTAAGTGAGAGATAGGGAGACCTCTTTTTTTGGTAACATATTCTTTAGTGTTGCCATTAGATAACATTTTGTTTAAGCCCCTAGAGAGCACTTCCGCAGCAAGAATGAAAAGAGTTGGGGATAAGGGATCTCCTTGTCTTACCCCTCGAATAGACCTAAAGTATCCACATAATTTCCCATTCACATTTATAGAAAACTTGTTAAAGAAAATATAGTTCTTAATTAAATTTAAGAAGTGAGCTCCAAAACCAAATTTCTTTAGGAGTTCAAGGAGGAAACCCCAAGATAATCTATCAAATGCTTTAAGAATGTTTAATTTCAATTTATTTACAATAAGACTAGGGACATTCAATTTCGATAGAATATTCTAAAGCTTTTTACTTATTTAGTTTTAACTTTAATATAAAAATATTGAAATTTAGTATAATGTACTCATAGAATATATATATTTTCAATAATGTATTCATTAACTTGTTCTACATAACACATACTTGGCAATGAAAGAACTCATTAATGATACAATGGAATAATAACTTTCCAGCCTTTTAATAATAACCAAACTTTATAAGTTCTTGTTTGTCAAATTGTACTTATAGAATTAAACCAAACCCTAAATGGTTTAGGCTGTTTAATATGCCAAGAAAATATGGTTAATCAATGGCTAGGTGTCCTCAAGCTCACGTGTATGGGTTTTGTGTGGCTGCATTTCCTTCTGATGGGATTACGAGATGTGCATTGCTACTGAAAGGTAGCTTATTTACCTTTCGTCCTTGGAGACTGTTAATTCATAAATAGACGTAAAAAGAAAATGAAAAAAAAAAAAAAAAAGGTGGATAACCTAATCTTCGTTGTCCTTAAATTTTGTCGGCTCCATATGAAGGAACAAGGAACATATTATTTAAACCCCTTCACCAATAATTTAATTAATGAAAAACTTCTATACTTCCTCAATTTTTGAGACTTGATTGGAATGTCTTATTTTAATTTTATCAAAATTTTAAGAGTATATTTGATTCTTTGTGAAAATTATTATTTTATCCTCGTTAATATTATTACACATTCTCAATGTCATTTTTTAATAAAATTAGTAAATAAGATATTTAATACTAAATAATATAAAATAAAAAAAAATAAGACATTCAATTTTATAAAAAAAAAATCACGTTAAATTGAAAAGTCATTATTTGTATATGTAAATGTCAAATAAAAACGAAAAAAATCTTGGGAAATAAAATTGAATAGCCTTTGTCTAGTCATTTCTAGCGATGATTTTGAGGTGCCACCAAAGATACGGACCAAACCAAAGTGAACCTTTGTGGTCCTCATATTATGTACTGCTATAATTAATCCACGTGTCTTGTGGGCAAAAGATTCCCTGGAGTTAGTACTATTATTATTCTTTTTATTTTGATATAAAAATTAAAGAGAATTTTGCATAATTAAATAACAGCTACTATTGTTAACACCATGACATTAATGTGCTATGTTAATATATGTATTTATTTTAGAATTAATATATATATTTTTTGGTAAAAGAAAAAGCGGTAGGTTCTTTTTCACTTTGAACAATAGGGACGAAAACATTTTAATCTTGCACCCACAGACTACGTTATATATAAATTTTAGATAAAAAATATTTAAAGAAAACCATTATTTTTTTTTGATATTTTAAAATACGAAATAAATATTTAATGTCTATAGAAAGGAAATATAAAATTATTATTTTAGTATTATTCAACAAATATATAAAATTTTGAAGGGCATTTTTAATGAGATTTAGGGTATGATTAGATACATCATCTATTTGGACGGTGTCATTCAATTCCGTAAAATACACCTTTACATTGAAGTCCATTTTTCGTTCAAAAACAAAAAATTTGACTAAATCATGAATTGAAACACCTATTTAAGATTTGATGAATCAAATTTTTTTATTTTTGAAAAAAAAAACGGACTCCTGCCGACAAGCTTATTTTACGTGTTGGATGAAGAATGTATGCTTGGATGGTGTATCCAAGCACACCCTTAGAAAACGTGAAAGATATGATTTAAAAAATTGTTGGCTCTGAATATCTTATCTACAAATGTGCATCAGTTTATATTATATTAATAAAAATATTATACATAGTCAATTGTTATATTTTAATATATTTTAAATTTTAAATCCTAAAAAAATAAATTAAACATGATGCTTGATTTTTTTAGGGACAGCTAAATTTTTACTTATGTAATAGAGATTGACGTATAAGAGATTCGAAGTTGATATTTATACTTTATAGTATATATACCACAGATAAGACTCTCTTTTTGTTATAGTAAAATTTCAAAGTGAAAAAACATATATAATATATTTTTAGGAAAATACTATTATGGGCAACGGAGTTCAAAATATTTTGAACTCTGTTAAATTTTTAACGGTTAAAATTAACGGTAAGAAAAAATAAATTCTTCTATAAAATTTTTTTAAGAAATATTTTATGAAACTAAACCTAAGAAGATAAACTAAATTTTAAGCGTAATTGATTAATTTTTATAAAAAAAAATTGACCATTAGTTTGATAGGTAATATTATTCATAATAACATTTCAATATATATTTATATAGAAAAAGACTCAAACCTACGACTTTCGGATCATAGGTGAAGTTTGGACCGTCACGCAAGTGAGTCCAGGCTACCAGACCAGTAAAGATTACAGGAGAAGAAAAGGAGAATTAACAGTTTAATGTTTTCTTCAACTATTGTTATTTTCGGAAAGCGAAAAAGACGGAAGATAATACATACATAACATAATAGATACTCCAAGTGTTTGTAATCATTTCACACGTGAATCAAGAAGTATTAAATGTACATATGCTATGTCAAAAATACCTTTTTTTATTTTTTATTAACTACATTTATCTTTTTTTATAATAAATAATAAATGAGTATATCAATGGAGGGTAAAAATTGAAAAAATATCATAATAATATATTGATAATTGTAAAACTACTTATCTTGTGGGATAAAAAAAACAAGTTAAAACGACTTATATTTTAGGGTAGAGGGAGTACATTATTTCAAATATGATTTTATTTTTTAATGACTGATTAAAAAAAATCCCACATTTAGAATCATTTTAAAATTGATTACTAAAACTTAAGATTAAATAAAAAATTTCAATGCCAGAAACCAGTCCCTTAGGGACACTTTGTTGCATAGAGTGACAAGCATGACATAGATATCAAATTTTGAATTCCACCAACGTCCTCTCAAATTGGGTCAAGTATATATATTAACTGGTATAGTTACTGCAGGTTAAAAAAAAAAAGAAAAAAAAATGCCGGACATAACTAAATATATATTTATATATAATGGTTTCTCATGTAATATGGTGTATAGCAAATTGACTTTACACCATGCACGCACGAGGAAAAAAATAAAGATTTATTGTGTGTCACGGTTTTTATAATTCTTACACTAACAATATTGGAGGATCACTTGGGCAGGTAACTTACCCAAACATGATGGAATTCTTTGAAAGTCTTGGAGTTGATATGGACATTTCTGATATGTCATTTTCTGTGAGCTTAGACAATGGTAATGGCTGTGAATGGGGCAGCAGAAATGGCTTGTCAAGCTTGTTTGCACAGAAGAAGAATGTCTTGAATCCTTACTTTCTGCAAATGATCCGAGAGATTGTGAAGTTCAAGGATGATGTTACAAGGCAGTTTTCTTGAAAATCTCAACCTCATCCTCAGTTCAGCCCTTGTACTTGAATTTGTTGAATTTCTAACTGATGCCCTTTTGTTGTTCTTGATCCCATGTTCCAGTTACCTTGAAGAG
>JAWZTD010042087.1:0-12294 GCA_035221335.1 Echites panduratus | reverse complement strand
ATTTCATCCTAATGCAGGGTGAGAGTGGAGGTTCCCGGGTGATTTTTCTCCTCATGAACAGGAAGAGGTGCTTCGCCACTTTCTACTGGCTTCCCAAGTGAGTAAGGGTACTATAAGAAGCAAGAGGCGGGAACGAGCTAAACGATTTCAATTTTTGTTATAAATACCTAGTCGATTCTTCCCCTAATCTTCAAAACCATATGTAGAGCTTCCGCCTCATACTACTCCTCCGAGCATGGGGTTAGGCCCAGCCCAGGCTTGTGTAGTTAAAGTTGTTGTGGTTGCCTTGGGGACATTTTTTCTCTTAATTGTGCAAGAATATGAACAAACACGTGCATCCAAAGGCTCTAAAATGCCGATAGTACTGCCCTAGTAAGAAGTTTGTGAGGTGCCGCTGCAGCTTCTTCCTACTCTCTTCCCCCGAAAAAAATGAGAGAGATGTCTCATCCCTTCTTTATGCACAGCCATATACATAGCCAGACACAAAGGTGTATACAATCCGGTAAAAATCTATGACCCCCCTCCCCCCTCTCAACCCAATCCCAGTCATTAGGGCCTCCTAAAAAGATCTACTAAATTCATCAAGTTGTTCCAGAAGATCAAAATGGCCAGTTATTAATGGAATTCCCGATCGGCTCTCTGTGAAATACTCTTTTGGCCGAGGACTTCCAAACACTCATAAGCTAAACCGATGCTGATAAATAACCAACCCACAATGAAGTTGAGAGTAAGGGTTGGTCTTTATCTCTGAATGAAGCTGGTATGGGTGTCGCATCATTTTAGCAGCTTTACCCAGACCTAAAAGAACGGACTTTATTTGATTACCATTTTTCTATGCTAATGCTCGATCTCCTGCTTGTGTTGAACAAGGGCATATGATTGACCTAAAGATTAAAATGAGTTGGACCAAGCCATCTTGATCGTCCCATACCTTTGAAAGCCCACCAGCTAGCATTCAAAATCACAAGAATAGCGAACTAGAGCGAGCCTAAAGTAAAAAGGAAAATTGTAACCAACATCAATCATCAGTGAAATAGTAACGGACGAGACAAGCTCTTGCGTCTACAATAGATAATATTGTTTCAGCTTCGACACCAACTACTACTTAAACGGAAACCATTATTCAAGGGAAGGGTTCCAAACCAACCTTACTTTGACCATTCTCAAGAACCCAGAAGCAACAAGAAAAAAAAACCCCATCGTGGTGGATAGGATGCTTTGCAAGAGTGTGGCAACGGAGCTCTAATTCTTAACATGAATCTTTCTATGAACTATGCCTAAAGCATTCAAAGAGTAAGGCGTGGGATGTGACTAGTTCGTTCAACTGCTTTTTCATTCTCAGCTCTTTTCTTTTGTTAAAAGAATACCCTGAGCTTGAGCTGGTTGTGGGATCTTTCCCTTATAGTAGCCTAGCCCCCCTGACAACAGACGAGAGAGCTGTGGTTACTGACTCTTTCTCCACTACACAGGTAGAAAGAGGATTCACCTGCTTAAGATCTTCCACAACCTAATTTAAATGGGGAATCGGGTTTCGTAGCTCAAGCCACTTCTATGGAACTCGAAGCTGAAGTCATGTTAGGATGCAGTACAATTAAGTAGGGTTGATGGCCTTGACTAAAGACAATTTCCTTTGTTTACCTGTTTTCCCAAAGCAACCTGCCTATCTCTAAAAAGCATTCTGACTGACAATAAGAAGTTAGCCCTGTGAAATGCTACTGTTAGGGTTGTTACTTTCTATTAAATCAAACAGAATCCTTGAATTCAGAGCTCCATTTAAGCAATGGAATAAAAAATATACCTTAGCCCACATTATGGCAAAAATGGGAAAAAAATACCCTTTCAAACCCTCCGAGGGTTAGGATCAATTGCTCTGTTGAGCATCTTCAAACTTATTCCTCTCCCTAAGGTTGAGCTACTTCATCCCTACCTTTGTCTATTTCCAAAGAGTTGAAAGTAGATTTCAGACTTCAATAAGTTTCTCTAAATGGCTTGTTCACTAATTGATTTTACGTGGCTCTTTATTTCCCTTTCTCCAGTCTTTTTTCTGGTCTGAGGATAAGCAATTGGCAGATGAGCAGCAGACATGCATAGTATCGAAGAGGCATAGAGCTTGAGAATCTAAGCTATTTAACACAGATATGAGATAGCTACCAAGAGGAAGACAAGGATATATACTTTGACGTTAGTCAGGCAATAAGAAAAGCATGAAGAAAGACATGGCCCATATCTCTAAAAAGTAAGAGGAAAACCAACACAGGTGAACAACTAGAGTATACTAGGGCACTTGAGAGAACCATGTCGAAGGAACTCTGCAAAAATGACCCCGTAACTTCGGGAGAAGGGGTGCTAAGTGGTAACATACAAGTACTGTTTATTAAAAACACAGGACTCTGCTAAGTGGTAACATGATGTATAGATCCTTCCTTCAATAATCTTACAACGAATAGAAGTTTTTCCATTGCAAATTTGTATGGAGAAATCAACAAATTCCAGTGAAATAGAAGATCTATGCTACTCGTATATGTCTTGCCAATCGCCAAAGCAGTGCTACTTCCCGGATTTTTTGGGCCAAGCTCGGGAACCTTCCCTTAGTTCATGAGTGGTTGTTCTATTAATCAAACAAGAGTGGATTAAAAAAGGACTAGTTCTTTCCTAAGGTGAGGCGAGGATTCCTTGGGAAGGAATCAGCATTCTAAGCCGGTAGTTAAAAAAACTCCTACAACCCAACTCTTCCAGAAATTTTTTCTCCTTCCCCTCCCTCCCTTGCCTTGGTAGGGAACCATACCCAACTCTAAGAGCACTTGGACCTTGCTTCTCGCTCAACCAAATGAAAAGACTTGCAGCAAGACAATCATGAATAGAACTAGATCAAAAGATTAAGCTGTCGACGGGTAAAGCTGGAACGTCGACCGCAAACGAATGATGGCGAGGCCCCTGTTCCTAGGGTTAGGGTATTCCCTATCATGAGCCTACTCAGATTAGAACTAAACTAGTGAGCTATTCCTATATTAAGAGATTCAATATAGATGAGTGGAAGCAGACCTTTTATTTCCTTGGCCTTTTTGACATCAAAGCTGATGTAGTGGGGCACGGGGCGGTTGGTCTACTAAGAATCAAGCCAAGTCAGAATTAGACTAGGGCAAGATGAAGCTTTGGACAAAAATCTAGCCGACGCAATAGTTGTGTTTTCATTTCCAGCTCTACTTTAGAGATCAATCCGATTGGTTGAAGATTCCATGGCAAAATTGCTCTATTGAGAGGGGCCTTTGACAACCCTCTTAAATGTGGCTCGCTCCTAGTTTTTCTTCCCCCTCCCGTTCTATCTAGGCTGGTGGCTATACCTGATTTCGTGTCTGATCAAACTTGAAACTAGCCCATTGAGCTTCTTGGGTTCATCTTCAGTTTGAAGTTTTCCGTAGGACTCTTCACATTTGGCTCATTTTATTGAACTTGGGTTTGACTGCTTTACTCAAAAACCTTCTTTATAACAGAGCCTATTCTCTTACTCTTCTCTCTAATGTCAAATGAAAGAGTTTTCTTTAGTGAACTTAAGAGAATTCACTTTTGAATAGCTCATATGCATTCTCTGAATTTTAATTCACACCGGAAACCATTTTTGGAGAAGTTCGAATTTGTTCAGTTCGGGGGGGAAGGGGGAAGGGAGAAGGACTAGAAGAAGGAGCCTTGTAAGGACGCAGGGATATAGCAAGTAAGCAACAAGGTTCTCCCTTATCAAATACGAGGAGTCTCGATGGGTGCTATGCACTTCCTTTATCAACTTTCATTAGCAGTCTTGTAGGAGCTACAGACTCAAGACTTACAAATGGCTCTGAAGGAAAGTCTTTCCTTTTTTATGGGAACTCGCATTGGAAGCTAGAGGGAGAAGATAGGATGCTTGCAAAGGAGTATGTGAAAGGAAAGATGGTGCTTGCAGAGAGCTATTCGAGGCCACTTGACTCAATGGGGAATTGCTTGCTCACCACAAGCAAGCCTACGAGTAGAATACAAAGAGAGACCGAGCTTATCACTTTCCTTTCTATTTCATTTTCTTATTTGCTAATAATAAAATATCTGATCAGCCTAGAAAAGGTCTTTCTTTCATGGACTAGATCCTAGCAGACAGCAATCTTCTTACTAAGTGACCCCTTAAACCCCAGGACGCCTTCCCTAAGGCTTCCTTCACTAACCCCAGGCTACTTCAATACGAACTAAGGAAACACTCCTAAGGGGATTTTATATAAATAGAAATCTCTGGACTCCCCCTGCCCCCCGAAAGGGTTGGTGCCGAAACGATTCGACAAGCTAGCAAACGAGTTCTGGCGCATAGCGTGCCATTGGTAATGATTCTTCTACGGTGCCACAAATTCGCAAGCTGATCCTAAGTAATCATTGTTATTCATTGAATTCTGGAGGAACTACCTTGTTAGGATTGAGGAATTGTTGCGATTCTTCCTAAATAGCCTGGATTCTCCCCTCGAGAGTCACTTAGAAAGTCTTACCTAAACTCTTCTGACTGAATATGAAAAAGCCACTTCTCGCTGTGAACAGATCCTCGGAAGAGTAGTAGAAGCGCTAGTCCCCTTCGGGCAAGTTGCTCATGCCTGCTGTTACCTACTTTAGGACCTCCTTCCCCGAAGCAAAGAAAGAGAAGCAGGCTCGAGAGACCTCTCCCAGCCCAAGCCAGGTGCTCTTATTTTAAGACAGTAGGGGTTAAAAGTTGATTTCCCCCCTTAATCCCCCTCGAGGGGAGACAAAGAGCTACTGTAGCTGCAGATCAGTACTGACCCTATTTTATTTCCTCATCAAATTCTGAAATAGGGGTCAGGAGTCTCATGTATTACTAAACCCTATAACCTATTAAGGCTATAACGAAGGACTGGGTTTGAGGGGTAATCTTTGGCTCTATCGAACATACAGGGAATTTGATTTAACACTCTATCGATGTCAAGCCAAGCATTGGCTTTCCGAAGTCAAAATTATCTCTTACCTCTAGGTCGAGTTCCTGAAAGCTTTTAGAACAGCTCGGGATAAGGGGAACCTATCACAATAGTAACAAGGAGATTAGGAACAAGTTGGTTTAGCTTAAGCTGGTTATAGACTCAAAATCTGAAAATTGATCATGCAGGTAGATATCGACAGATTAAATCAAACAATTTGCTAAGTCGTCTGCCCTGGAACCACCCTCGAAAGTCATCATCTTTAATTATTAGAAAAAGAGATAGGGGATCCTTTAGGTTCTTCTGTCTTCTTTCCGCTTGTCAATTCTAGGTGTAATACTAACTCGTAAATGATTAGTGTCAGAATTTTTCACTGATCAAGTGTTATCAGTCTCATCCGTGTAAGAATTAGGAATTCCTCTTCCAACTCGTCCCAAAATAGGCATTATGGCAAAGAACAAGCTCTCTCCTTATACTGATACCGATAAACTTCAGGTTGAAGGGGATTGAGAAGAACTGCTGGTTTACGAACTGGATCTCTAGGGAAAAAACAATCCCCTCAATTAAGCCACATCTTACCATCAACTCAAAGAAATACTACCTCTTTGAGATATATGGTTTATGCCAGAAAGGTATGAAGTTGGACAAATTTGGAAACATTGGGCAATTTACTTTATACCTACTATTCCTTCTAGTTTTTGGATCCTAGTCTTATTTTATTAGTAGCCATGATTGGGGCTATAGTACTGACTATGCATAGGACTACTAAGGTGAAAAGACAAGATGTATTTCGATGAAATGCTATTGATTTTAGGAGGACTGCAATAAATGCAATAAAGAATACTCTCTTTCAACAGAGAAGTGAATGATGTAGATCTACAAATGTTTGAGGGTTGCTAGCTAAGTTAATTAACTAAAAGGCATTAGTTGACACTCTTTCTAAGAGCGGAGCAGGGGAAGATAAAAAAATGATGCTATAACTACTCACCTTTCCGCTATCTACCTTGTTGTGATAGGGGGCTGTTAAGCCCACCAACCAATCTTTCTTTCTATCTCGAATTCTTTATCTTTGCTCCTCTGGCACTAGTGGAATCGCATATCAGATATCTTACTTATGCTATGCACTATGCTCCTTAGGCTCCTTTTGTTACATATTCAATCAAGGTATCCTCTCATCGTTTATGTCCTAAAAGCTTCAACTAAGATTTCTTACTCCCGATAGGAAAAAGGACTAAAAAGAAAAGAAGGCTCAGTTGTAGCTAATTTGCTTGCTAAAGGGCTAAGTAAGGTTTGCTCCTCTCTCGTGAACTTCTTGTATACTCCCTTACTTTGGAGAACTCCTCAAGACACTCAAATGAGTGGTGGAAGAAGTGAGATTTCCTCTTTCCCTCGAAAACAAAAGTGGTGTCAGCTAGTCAAAGTGACTGCTTTTTTATCTCAATTTGCCTACGCAGCCAAATCCGGAACTTGCCCCCTGTGAACCTTCCTCGATACCCCTTGTGGGTTCATGTTTCCGCTTCGGGAAGCCACCCCTCATATGACTATCCCCCTCTTAGCACCGAGCCTTCTGATTAGCATGAGGTTGAATCATTCAATTTGAACCTTTAGGAATGGAGTGCTTCTCTGCCTGCTTCTTGTATTCATTGTTTCTGAAGACAAATGAGAGCACAACCATCATTAAGTCAGCTAGGCTGCTACTTCCTAGTAGAATGATCATCTTGCACAACACAACCCCATTGACGTTCTGTGGAGTTGCCTGCTGGTAGATTCTGATCTTCCCATAGAGTTCCCTTGCTTGTCTAGGAGGTAAGGCTTTCTTATGCACCTTCTTAAGTGAATTTATCTAGTTGAGGAATGTGAGAAAAGACAGTAGAATTCCTACTAGAAAAGCTGGTCACAAGCAGGGATTGAAGAATTGATAGGGTAGTTATGGAAGACATAACAGGTAGAGCTGGGAATAGAGAAAGTAAGCCAAGATCGATATTGAGAAACTCGCTCTGGTGCTCTACTTTCTAGATTGATCTTTAGCTGAAAGGCCCTACCCTATCCTTTCTCCTGTTCCTGAAAGTGAATTGGTGTCTTTCGATTAGCTGTCACATTCGCAAGGGTTCGTAGAACAAAGGGAGTGTACAACTGGGGCTCCACCCCACTTTTTTGCTCGTAACAAGGGAGAGATAGAATGGAGTTCTTCATGAAGTTTGAAACAAAGGAATAAAAAAGACTTTCTGTATGGCCTCCTCATTTTGAGACATTATAGCTTTTGGGTCTGTTGCTTGAAAAGAACTACATTCAGTCAGTTGTAGCTAATTTGCTTGCTAAAGGGCTAAGTAAGGTTTGCTCCTCTCTTGTGAACTTCTTGTATGCTCCCTTACTCTGGAGAACCGTCTCAGTGAATATAAAGAAATGGATAGTGTGTAGTTATTCCTAAAAAAGAAAAAGAATGCAATTTGGAATCCAACCGGGTAAGAGGAAGTGAATTGGTGGTTGGTTGTCGTTGGGTGTATACAGTTAAAGTGGGCCCGGATATCAATGTGGAGCGCTTGAAGGCACGGTTACTAGCTGGTCCGAGAAGGTGACCCATAACAGAAAGAAAAGAAAGTAGGCAGAGCACCTATAACTAGGCGGGTAAAGGCAAATGCTAACCTCGAGGGCCAATCATAGTAAAGGAAAGGAGCACGAGTCTACCCTTGACAATGACTAGCTGCCTTTTTAAGGCCTTTAATCGCCTTTTAGCATTCTTTCCTTGATCTTTAAGCCTGGATTTCACTATTTCTAACTGGAAGGACTACGAGTTTATCGATGGAAGTACCCGAATGAATATCATAGACAAATAAACAGAGAGGCACTGCCCTATGATAGACAGATTGAATAAAAAGAATTTAAATGAAAAGCAAGGTAAGAAGAGGAGTGCTAGAGGTAGAAGAGGTAGACGACATAGAATAGACAGAGGGTCGTCCCGATCCTGCAGCAGAAAGGTAAGCGAAAGTAAGGAAGGAAGGGTACTAGTTCGCTTTAAGGGTTAGTAAGGACATTAAGTCAGCATTCTTCCTACCATCAATGCATTTTCAAGAAAGAGGTAAGCAAGAAGCTTTGAGAAGCTTCCGGCTAACTCAATCTATCAATAAGTTCTCCTTGCCTTGCTGCCTTTTGCCTTAAGACTTTCTTAGGAGAGTGAAAAGCCCTACCTTGAAGTGACCCCTCTATATTCCTGACCTACGAGTCTGAGGTTCCCCTCTGTCTATCCTTTATCTTAGGGGTCACTCAGGGACCTAACTAAGAGTTCCCCTTTGGACCTAAGAGAAGGTTCACAACCAGATCTTCTGCACAGATTCTTAATGACTCGCTTTCTCTACTGCTCCAGTGGTTTCCCTTAACCAAGCCACTACCTATAAGTCGCCGGCTCATTCTTCTACAGGCACCCGATCAGAGGCGTAGGCTCCTCCCACTGCTTGGGAGCTTACGGTTTCATGTTCTATTTCACTCCCCGATGGGGGTTCTTTTAACCCTTCCTTTACGGCACTACTTTGCTATCGGTCACCCAAGAGTATTTAGGATCCCAATGTGGTCCTTACTGATTCACACGGGATTCCATGTGCCCCATACTACTCGGGTCAGAGCGTAAGCTAGTGATGATTTCGGTTACTGGACTTTAGCCATCTAGGGTGCAGATTCTTGCTGCTTCTCCCGTGAGTATCCTGATGGATAGAGACCAATCCCTTTCTACATACATAGCCCCAACCCCAGATACATACACACTTTTCTTCCTTTCCTGAATCTTAGCTCTTCTCTTTCTTATGTATTCTTACTACTATTACTTTCTTTATAAATAAAAATTGGGCCTCTTCTTTTAACCGTAATGTATTGGGGTTGTAAGCCTGAGGCGAGCCTCCCAATGAAGCTAACATAAATCCGGTCCAAATAAAAAAAAATAAAAGGCAGTTTTATTATGGTGGTATACCAGCCTCCTATTTTGGAACTTCCAGTTCCAGTCGAAGCTTATAGATCAATAAATAGATTTGTATGTCTAGCCACTTCAGTCGTCTTCTCAAAAGTATCTTTTTCTGGGCTATTGAAACAAGTAATGATCCGAGACTTCTCTTAAGGGAAAACCTGAAAAATGGATTTCGAGCAAGGTCGTCTGCTGCAGTTTTCTCTATTTGGCAAAGTGAAGCAAGATATGGGGCCAGTTACCATTATGAGGCTGACTCAAATTGAAGGTGAACTCCAAAACATAGAGGAACAAAATGGTAGAGAGGAAGAAAGGCTGGGATTGTTCTGGGAACATCTACCTCCCATTCCTAAAGGATCAAAAGGAATAATTCAACCTCAGGCAAATCAGAGGGTGCTTACCACCTAAACACCACCATCCATTCCAAGTTTAGGAACCTAGGTAATAGTATCCTGATCAAACAGTTGACGAAAGGATGAGAGGAATCTTTTTCTCAAAGGATCAGGAAAAAAAAGGATCTGGATCTCCTGCGGGAATGATTTGGAAGATCCATAACCAAAAAGAGTGGTATTTGCTAGCAGTTGAAAGCTAAACCAAAAGGAAGTAGGCATGCAGGGTGAAGAAGGTGGCTCCATACTGGATAATATGACATTCGAGAGCAAACAAAAAGAAGCCGAATAGCTATCAGTCCTCTCGATAGCATTTTTTGCCAAAGCAACCAGAGCCGTCTTGTGCTGATAAGTTATAACGCTCACGTGTTTCCTCATGAATTGAAGATCCCACTTGTTAAGTGTGTGCCACTTGTTGGGTGGGCAGAACGTCGAGGGTTTAGCTAGGCATGAGGCAGTTGAACTGGAGGTTTATGTTGTAATTGCTGCTACTTCCATAACAGTCGGAATAGGAGTTCTATTTAATAAACTTTCACGAACGGCAAAAAAGGGAGTAACAAGTGCAGCAGGTGTAGCAGTTCCTCTTTCTGCCAAAACTATGACCTAAGCTTCCAGAGAGGAGTGGTTATGCACCTAGGTAGTCTTTTTCATCCTGCTCCTCTTTCTTCGCTTCAGGGACGGAGGTCTTACGGTGGGTAACAGCAGGCACAAGCAACTTGGCCGAAGGGGACTAGCGCGTCTACTCCTCTACCGAGGATCCGTTACCTCGGTCATGAACGGTGGGAGGTCACGAAGAATTTACCTCGGTCGGCAAATTGTAACTGGAGCTTATGGAAGTGCTTCACAAGGAGCAATTGTGAGAAATAGCCATTCTAGAATAATCATTTGCTTTGGGCTATATATGAAATGTTGGACACGTAATGACCACAACAAGCCTAATCATCATCAAAGCAAGCCCAAGTCCACGCAACAAGGCCCATAAAAGGCTATAGCCCATATAGACTAAGCCCATAGAGTTTTCCATCTTTATCACTTTCTTCTCAACTTGGAACTCTTACTCAATCTTCTATCTTCCCGAAGGATCTTTGCAGGAAGAAAAATTTAGCTAATAAAGGAACGTAGTTGGTGGGCAGGAAGAAAAGAAAGCGAAAAGCGAGCCATAGACTGATGCTTCTAGCTCCGTCCTTTCTTCTCCAGTCCATCCGATCGGAGAAGCCACTCACCTTTTTGGCCCATTTCCAACCCAGAAGGAATTTATAGAGATTCAGCCCCTAGAGACTAGGCGATGCAAGGGAGGAAGGGAGGTTTAGAGAGACCGCTAGGTTTAAGACATTGATATGAGCTTCGTTCTATGGTGGTGCAACCTGAATTCTCGATAGAATATAAAAGGGGACCAATTCCACTTTTTTTTCTTGAATTTGACTTTAACAGCCTCTTTATCTCCATTCTTCTGTTTAAGAACTGCATCCCACCATCTTATCAAAGGTTGCTTCAGAAAATGGAAATCCTGATGATATAAATATGAAAAAAAATGTTACCTCCTGAAGAGTCATTTTTTTAATTTTTAAGTGGAATGTTCATTATGATGATAAATAGCCCCTTTTTAAGTTTAAGCTGCACTAACATAATCATTATCTATGCGAGACTGCCCCCGGAGGGTGGGTGTAGAGCCAACAAGCGCCTTTATCTAATTCTCAAAAATTTCTAAAGTAGCAGACGATTGCCCAGCAAAGAAGATGCCTTTTGAGAGGTAAAGCTTGGTCGGACCAGAGCCCGGAAGCAAGACTGATGTAATGCGAAGCATTCTCCTTAAACCGTTTTCTACAAGCCTTTAAGCTTTGAGTAGGAGGTTCCAAGACACATAGCCGCTTGGAAGTAGCTCCTTCTAGAAGTTCGAGATTAGATACCTTTGGAAAGCCCGGTCAGAACCACACATGCAAGTTTCCCTACAAGTGAGGAACTTCTCATTACGACATAAGAAAAGGTGGGATCAACGAAAACTAGCAGACAAATCATAAACGAGATCAAAATCTAAATCATAATCACAGTCTCTAAAGACAAATAGTTCTTTCCAGAGGTTCAGCGAGCATTCCATGGTTAGGATAAATACACTAACAAGATACTTGCTGGTCAGGTAAAGAAGCTCTTTCAATTCTTGCCGCAGTGCAGGAGCCATTCATTCCATTTAGAACGAGATAAAATGGATGGGCATAGGCGGTCTGGCTATAGGGATCGTTCCAAGCCTTGATATAGCAGATTGCCCTATTTTTCTATCTTTCGATCTCTTTCAAGAGGTATCGCAATCTCAATCTTCTTTCCTTGCCTCGACGACACATCAAGAATTCAAGTATTGTATACGCCATTAGTCTAATCCTTTGAAGGAGGCAAGTTCCCTAACCTAGCAAGCCTAAAGAGAAGAGAGTTCAGTCTTCTAAGGCCTCGTATTATCAGTCAAGATCAGGCCCATGCTCAATCAAAATGGTTTGCAGGATTCTTTTATGCTGATTATATTCTTTATAGCTATGAAGCACTTTTCAGCAAGCAAGGACGATCACATTTAGATGAAGAAGGAAGAAAAAACTTGATAAGCAACCCTTCCTCTTGATCTGGGGTGTGAAGAAAAAGATCTCTTTTTTATGACTTCCACTTATCGATCCTGGCCCAGAAAAGTGATTGATCTCTGTTGAGGCTTATGCAGAGCTACATGACCGCCCTAGTGGTTCTGCACCATAAGGTGGGTAACATAATATGAAATTCTTTAAGATGGTTTTCAACGAACTAACAGTTTTAATTCCGATTATTTAGGATTTTGACTTTCCCCACCTCTTAGCTAAAAAAAAAATACAATCGGATTATGTGTGAGATAATTATAAAAGAGCTTTCTGATGTGATTCATGCAAGGAAACCTTCTTCTTCAAACATAAACACATCAATTGAAAAATTTACCCAAGACTTCATCAAAGATCATGGTTAGTTCATTGACCTATGTTGTCATGCAACATCAACCAATAACTTGTGT
>JAWZTD010042046.1:0-12296 GCA_035221335.1 Echites panduratus | reverse complement strand
CAATAATAAGGAAATGTTGCACGATACTAAATCTTTTCTCTCGAAGAAATTTGAGATGAAAGATTTGGGTGAAGCTTTTTTTGTATTAGGGATCCAGATACACCGGAATCTTCCTCGGGGTATTCTAGGATTATCACAAAAGGGCTATATAGAAAAAGTGCTTAAAATTTTTGGTATGCAAGATTGTAAGCCAGGAGACACCCCAGTCACCAAAGGAGATAAGTTTAGTCTCGACCAATGCCTTAAAAGCAATCTTGCGATTCAGGAAATGCAAAAGATCCCCTATGCCTCAGTAGTTGGGAGTCTAATGTATGCTCAAGTTTGTACACATCCAGATATTGCATTTATAGTTGGCATGTTAGGCAGATACTTAAGCAACAATGGAATGGATCACTGGAAAGCAGCCAAAAGGGTTCTAAGGTATTTGCAGAAAACAAAAGATTACATGCTCACATATAGAAGGTCAGATCAGTTGGAGATCATTGGGTATTCTGATTCTGACTTTGATGGATGTCAAGATACAAAAAGATCCACTTTAGGCTACATTTATTTGCTGGCTGGAGGAGTTATTTCTTGGAAAAGTGCAAAACAAACACTTATAGCTTCTTCTACTATGGAGGCAGAATTTGTAGCATGTTATGAGGCATCCAATCATGGACTATGGCTACGTAATTTTGTCACTGGGCTGTGCATAGTGAATGGCATTGAAAGGCCACTTAGATTGTATTGTGACAATAATGCAACAGTAAAGTTCTCCAACAACAATAGGAGCTCTTCTCTGTCAAAACATATTGACATAAAGTTCCTAGTTGTGAAAGAAAGAGTATAGAATTGACAGATATCCATAGAGCATATTTGGTACAAACACTATGATTGCGGACCCGCTCACTAAGGCAGTAACACCAATAGTATTTCATGGGCACACTACTCGCATGGGTGTTATATTAGTTGAGGATATTTTGTTTTAGTGGGAGTTGTAAAAATATTTTAATTGCTCTATTCATTTTGGATATATTTTCATTTAAAGTACAGTTTTATGTAGAAATAAAGTATTCAGTTTATTACATTTTGTACTACTAAAGTTGATCTCACTAAAGTTGGACCAGTTGGAAATAGGCATGATTAGATCACATTACATGTAATTTCCATGCTATACATCCATAATTGATCTATGTCATTTGGTTGATTTGGTGTATGTGATTATTGGTGGACTTAGTCAAGTTATTTTGACAATTGTCCCTTTAGTCCTACATTGGTTGATCAATGGACAAGATTGTTTTGATACCTTGTATATGATATCAATTTTTTAGCTCATAAAGATGTACATATTTATTAGGTAGCATATGTAGCCCAAGTGGGAGATTGTTGGAATAAATTCCAATAATTTATGTGGGCTGACATATGTAAATAAAATATGTATGGCTATCATAATAAATTGATTAATATATTTGACTAGTCTAATGTGCAAATATTAATTATTGGGGTATCTAATTGATTATGGAATAACTGTATAGAGACCATTAGGTAATTTCAATTCTATGAAGGGCGAATTGAAATTAATATCAACTTAAGATATAAAGGGTTATGGTACCCAAAAAGAGGTATACGGTGAATTACTTTCTCTGATCCCTTCGAGAGAAAAGATATAGAAATCATCGGTACCTCTCTTTTGGAAGATCAGAAACTTCAAAGTTCAAGAAATCATCAAGCCGATGGATTTAGGTATGCTTCCGCAATTCTTTGTTACGTTCCAATCAATTCATATGAAGGTATTTTGGTTTTGGGAATTAGGGATTTTATCCTGACAGGTAATTCTTTCTCTTCAGACCCTAAGAAATTTAAATTTCAGCAATTTTGGCTTCACTATGAAGGTTTCTTGATGTGGTTTTTAACAGTTTTAATTCCCCAATCCTAATCAGTGGGTATAAATTAGACATTTTCTCATTTAAATTGCGAAGAGTAAAAGGTGCTTCATGTTTATGGAACAAAAAATAGGTTGGGAACGTTCATAACAATGTAAAAATTGCAGAGGATGAGATTATCAAAATAGAAACTATTTGTGAAAGCGATTTTTCTGACCAGGCATAAGACAATTTACTGCAAGCAAAAACAGCCTTAATCAGATATTTAAGGAATGAGTTCCTTTTTCGGCAACAAATATCTAGCCCATCATGACTTAGTGATTGAGATTCTAATTCTAAATATTTCTTCAATTTCTGTAAGGAGAAGCATTCTAGAATGGGAATTTTGAAAATCACTAATGAGCAATGTATCATTTTTGATATATTGGAACATATCAAGGCAGAAGCAACTCATTTCTTTTCTTCTTCACTTGCAAAAGAATCAAATGTTATTTCCTAGCTCTGATTTCCTTTCATATATTCTGCAATTGGTTAACAATGAAAACAACAATCTCTCGGGCTCCCTACTCACAATTCAAGAGGTGAATGAAGCAGTACAGAGTTTATCAGGAGATAGTGCTCTAGGCCCTAATGGTTTTTTTTGGTAAATTCTATTTCTCTTGCTGGCATATCATTGGTGTAAATTTATGGGAAGCCGTATGGGATTTTTGTGCATGTTGTGTTCCAAACTAGAGTTTTTCATCTGCTTAAATCATTTTACTACAAAAAATCATAAATCCATGTACCTTTTATAATTTTCGGCCCAATTAGTCTATGCAATTTCTGTATTAAGGTGGTCAGTAAGGTGGTTGCTGTTCGTTCGAGTTTCATTTTACCCAAAATTATTTCCCAAAACCAGAGTGGTTTCATCAAAGGTAGGAGTATTATGGATAACATTTTAGTGGCTCGAGAAATGGTACATCATATTAACAAGAAAGCAAGAGGTGGTAATATGGTCATAAAATTAGATATGCAACAAGGCCTTTCACAGAATGGATTGGGATTTTCTACTTCATGCATTAAGATCTTTTGGGTTTCATGAACACTTCATCTTGTTAATTGGTAGACTTCTCAAGCATAATAGATTCTCTGTTTTGATTAATGGATGTCTAACTGGCTTCTTTTCCACAAGAGGGGTGTGAGACAAGAAGATAACTTATCCCCTAGCTTATTCATTCTTATAGCTGATGCTTTTTCTATGGGGACTAAACTTTTTATCCCAGACAGGCCACATGGATAGATTTGCTCAGCCCAGGGGATGTTTAGCCATTTCACATTTGTGTTTTGCTAATAATGTAGTAATCTTCACCAAGGGTGGTACGAGGAATCTATCCAAACAGCAAGATTACCAATTATGTTCTGGGCAAAAAATAAACAACTCTATGAGCCCTTTCTATGTTGCAAGAGGGACTTCTCTAAATCGGCTTCTACAATTCAAAATATAACACAATTCAGGAAGAAAGATTTGCCTTTCATCCACTTGGGTTGTCCTATTTTTAAAGGGAAAAGAAAGATCTCGTACTTTGATATTTTAGTCCAGAAAATAGCTCACAGAATATCTTCTTGGCAGGCCAAATATTTGTCTTTTATAGGGTCAATCATATATGGGAAGTAGAAGACATTGGTTAGCTTGGTCCTCTTTATGTTCGAATAAAGAGTCTGATGGTTTAAAATTCCACTCTTTATCGGATTATGTGAGACTGCATTCTCATTCAAACTCTGGTGGACATGGTGCACAAAAAACTCTATTTGGAATTCCTATATCAGAGAGCAATATATGAAAAATAGTGCACATCCATGCTTGCCAAATCTAGGACTAAATCGTTCTCACTTATGGCAAAGGCTGACCTCTGTTGCTGAACTATGTGAATCACATATTGGCTTATTGGTACAAAGTGGTTCTAACTCTATGGCCTACGAGAATTTCCTCGATCGTAAATTAGGTGTTGACTTTTTTAGACAGATTAATAATTTCCTGTTAACGAATGGCTGGAACAAATCATTACTATCAGAGAATTTGGCTACATCTCAATTGAACAGAGTTTTAGTTTCTAATATTTGGTTGGATACTAGCCCGACAAATTAATTTCCTTATTGACATCCTTGGGTCAATTCTCAATTGCTTCTGCACTACAATCTTTGAGATGATCTCAAGAAGACAGCTTCAGATACATTTGGCAAAAACACCTAGCACCTAATCTTTCTACCTTCATGTGGCACTTTTTGAAAGGTTATCTGGCTTTGGATGACTGTCGACAGAAATTTGGTTTTAGTCTTGCTTTGAGGTGCATCTGCAAGAACCAGGTCGACAGTTGTTAACACTTGTTCTTTGAATGCCCAATTGCTTCCCCTCTATGGTTTCACTTTGTCCCAAGATGTGGCATTCTGATTTCTAACAAAATCACCATGGCACAATTAAAGTTGATATGGAGTAATAAAAAGCTGAAATTTGTTTCATTTATTTCTTACCTAATTTTTTCGAGAATTTGATGTTTCTGATGTCAAGTTGTGTGTTTGATGATTCTGTCTTTTCTCAAGCAAAGCTCAATTATCAAATTGAAAGAGATATATTGGAGTATGTTTCTATTGGTAGATGGAAGTTAGACACCCTGGGATTTTGTTCACATCAGAGGCTGCATAGACCTAGTCTATATGATGTCAACTGGAAGGACTCAGTCCAAAGTAACCTGATCCTAAATACCAATGGAGCATATCATGAAAATCCAGGTAAGGGATCCTCTGGAGGTGTTTTTAGAAAGAATGATGGAACTTTTATGTTTGCATTTGCGAATTTGCAAGAACAACTTTCAAACAATGAGGCAGAAACTTTCGCTATATTTTATGGAATCAACCATTGTTTTGAGAAAGGCTTCTTCAAGTTTGGTATACAGTCAAACTCCCAATTATTAATTAATTATATTATTTGTGGTTCTTCTATTCCCTGGAAGTTGGATAACATTATTTGTCATATTAAGCACTTGATTCAGGGAAGGAATATTGTCTTATCACATGTCTTTCGTGAAGGAAATCCAGTAGTAGATGCTATTGTTAATTATTCGTGTGAGTCTTCTAGGTATTTTCTATGGTCGGATTTCAATTCTCTACCCCAAAAAATCAAGGGACTTTATGTTTTTGATTTGATGGGAATATCTAATATCCGAATCAGCTAGCCATTACTCTCATAATGCTTGTTTAAATTTTAATCCAACACATTGTTCTCGTGATTTATATTTAATAAACTGGTATGGGTCCATGCCAAACCCCTATCACTGTGACTGAATTAAAAAAAAAAACTTGTGGAAAACATACAATTGCAAAACCAAAGGTTTGCCAATCACCATAACTAAGGAAGGAGAATGGTGAGTTTTGAAGTAGGGCAATCAACATAACACTAAAAGAAGGAAATTTTTCCACAAGATAAAAAGACCAGGCTAGATCCAAGGGGAGATGAACCTTTCCAAATAGTTGAAAAGATCAATGACAATGCATACTTAGTTGACTTACAAGGTAAGTGTAATGTTAGTTCTACTTTCAATATAAGTGACTTATCTCCATTTGATGTAGATGAAACCGATTCGAAGAGAAGATGAATACTTCCAAATAGAAGGGGAATGATGGAAACCAAGCTCCCTCAATGCTTCAAGGACATTACAAGGGCTAGGGCTTCAAGAATGAAGAAAGCATTCATCATATTTCTACAAGGCATGAAAGTGTTCATAAAGGCCAAAGAAAGTATTGGAAGAAGCTATGTAAAGAAGCAAGCAAAAGTGAAGCGTTCTAGGCCAAAATGATACTTTTAGAAGGCCAACCGATGCCCTAACCGGCACCATCATTTCACTAGTTGGTGTCAGCAAATTGGAAGAGTTTCAACCTCCCGCGGGAGAAAACTTCTGAGGCTAATCAGCCCTGGAACAGGTCCCAACACCGATGCAGGCTCCTCCTGGCAGCTTGGTGAAAAATGCCATCTTTTGATTTGTAATTAGTTGTTTTCAGCTTTGTTTCATTCCTCAATTATGTTTAAGCCTTCAGCTATAACCTAGATGAGTTGGGAACCATAAATACCTCCTATTTTGTAGCCTAAAACATCTTTGAACCAATTATGAACAAGTTTCTTCTCTTTGACAGATAAATTTCAGATCAAACTTGATCTATTTGTGAGTTCTTAGGAAACTCTTTTAGGATGGGCTATCAATTACTTTGGTTGAGGTATTGAAGTGTCTTCCAAATCAATAGGATGGTTGATGAAGAATTTGCTTCATAGTTCATTCTAATTAACCAACACAAATCTTAATTGAAATCCTTGTTAATTTTATGTGTTGTTGATGAATCTTGTGTTCTAAGAAATCGCATCATCTGCAAATAATAAGGCATTTGTCTGAAGAAATATTACAACTAGAGAATCGTCTTACAGAAGAGCAGAGGATCTACAAGGAATGGGAATTAGCGGCTCTGGAAACTAAGAGTCGTTACGAGGACGAGAACGAGAACGGGGATTTGTTGGTAGTTGTCTAAGATTAGGTCTTGGTCTAGTTTTGGAAGTTTGAGCTTTGCCACAAATTGTGGGATCAGGTGGCCTTCAAGGGTATAAAGCTTGGCTTTCGGATAATGATAGAAGATATAAAAAAGAAAGGCTAAGGCTTAGTGGAGTACAAGCCCTAAAGGATAAAGAGTATCCGCTGCCATGGCAAGATCAATCAAGCTTGACGAAATGAGTAAGCCATTTCCTTCAAATGATGAGTAGTTAAGCAAGGAGGGATCTGATGTCGAAGGAGAAGAAGTTGAGGAGGAGATATTAAGGCGATAGGAGTGGCCGCAGATGATGTTATTGCCGATGTTGGGAACAATTAATGAGGCCAGTATGACTAGCCACTTTGGTGAGGCCCTCCAAGAAGAACCAGAGTAGACAGAAGGCCCTAATGCTAAGCCATCCGGTGCCCTAACATATTCCAAGATTGGACCTTCTGCTTGTGCTTAGCCTTGTCCTCTTGACTAAGTTATTATATTTTGAAAAGATGCGTTGTAATATTGGTTTGACGAATGATTTTAACTCTGATGCATTTTAGTATTTGTTTGATGAATGATTTATAACTCTGATACTTCTTAAAGGTATTGTTTCCTCTTTAACTCTTTTGAGACGGGAATGCTTTAAGTTTTTTGAGGAATTCATATGCATGTATATATATAAGTATAAATGCATTTTTCAGTATTTGGTTAATCTTAGAATGTTTGAATAGTTCTAACACTTAGTTGGAGTTGGGAATTTATAATTCCATGTTCATTTTGTGATGTTCTTGGCCATGCAAGTAAAATAAAGGACTATAATGACATGGATAGGTATGCTCATCATAATAAGAGATTGTTTGATCACCATTACAAAGTACGACTATAAAAGAAAATTTAGTACTAATCTTTTGATGGTTGTACATTCTGACAATAAATGTTATGTCTAGGATCTGTTGGATTATCTATTGTGGAAGATTGGTTACTCTACAAATACTTATGGAAAAAAATTCCTTTAAGTTCATTGCATTCCAAGTGTGGGCTAGGTCATTGTGGTCCATGTCTTTCAGCCGATAACAGCCATTCTTGTTGTCCTTCGCAGTGATGTATAGTCCTTCCCATGTAGGATCAAATTTTTTTTATAGAATCTTGTCGACTGACTTCTTTTTTTCTAAGTACCAAGTCACCAACTTTCAAAAGTTGACCACGAACCTTCTAGTGTAATGTTTGGCCAGCTTCTTCTTGTGTACAATCTCGTTCATTGTTACCTGGTTTTTTATTTCTTCTAAAAGAATAAGGTTTTGGCCAGCTTTGGTTTTTCCATTCGGAATTGAACAAGTTGATTCTAGCTGAAGAGCTACCAATCTCAACAGGAATCATTGCATATGTACCTAAATAAATGTTAAATAGTTATTCAAGTTCTTGTATTTGGTGTGGCTTGATAAGACTAAAGAACACTTGGTAATTTGTCTACCCATTTAGCTTTAGTCGAGTCTAATCTTTTCCTTAATCCTTGAAGTATAATTTGATTAGCAACTTCGGCTAAGCCATTTCTTTGGGGATGACCAATAGATGTAAACTGATTGTCAATTTTAAGTTTATTAAGGAATTCTTGAAATTCTTCGGATTCAAATTGTTTCCCATTATCAGTAATTAGGATTGTGGAATGTCATACCTAGTGATAACTTCTTTCTAAAAGAAATCCTTTACCTCTCTGGAAGTTAGGCCAAAGGTCCAGCTTTAATACAAGTAGTGAAGTGGTTGATTGAAACGACTAGGAATTCTCGGCTTCCACTGGCTTTCAAGAAAGAGCCTAGCAGATCCATGCCCCATTGGTGAAATGGGATCATTCTGCTCATTGAGTGCAACTCAATCCATGGCAGGTGGTGGACATTGTCAGGTAATTGACATTTCTTGCATGTTTTGACGAGCTCCTGTGAATCTTTGTCCATGGTAGGTAAAAAATAACCTGCATTCATCACCTTTCTTGTTAAGGAACTACTGCCTATATGTGAAAATTAGATCACTTCATGGACTTCTCTTAAAATGTAGTTTCCCTCCTCTGAGGGGTTCATATTTTAGGAGCGGCCTTGAAAAAGCTCAAAGGTAAAATTCATTATTCATGATCACATAATTGGATGATGAAGTTTGTGTTTTTTTTTCCTCCGCTTTATTGTGTGGGAGCATTCGTTTATGTATTTTACGATTGGTGACATACAAGAAATATCGATGTCTGTGTGGCAAACGGGAACGTTGTCGATACTTCTTTTTTTTAACGGTTCTATCCAAATACATCAAAGTGAGTTTGAGATTGTACCTTTGACAAGAAGTCAGCTTCGACATTAACCTTGCAAGAGATATGCTCAACTTTGATGTACTAGAATTTTCCAAATAGCTTGTAAGCTTTAGTCAAGTATTTTTGCATATTTTCTTCTTAAGTCTCATATTAGGCATTGAAGTGTCCAACTAGGAGTTGAGAATCCATCCTTACAATAAGATTCTAAATATGGTGGCTTTCAGCCTCTCTAAATCTTGCTAAAAAGGCTTTGTACTAAGATTTATTATTGCTTGTTTGTAAATTATATTTCAAGGCATATGCAAAATGCATATCTTAGGGGCTGACAATGACAAAGCCCACTTCTTTGCCTGAGTCGTCGGTGTTTAGAATCCAAAAATCATGCAAATAAGGAGGATTGTTAGCATTGTTAGGTATTACTTGCGGCGGTTTGGGTAATGTACATTAAAAAAACAAAATTAGGCAGGACATGACCTTTCACATTATTCCTAGGCAAATAATGGATATCGAACTTGGAGAGTTTGATAGCCCATTTCAAGAGCCGACTTGCCATGTCCTGCTTGTGCAAGACTTGCTTGAGAGAAGCCTTTGTTAGTACATTAATAGTTTGTGATTGAAAGTATGACTTTAGTTTCCTGGCTGTTATTGCCAATGCCAAAACATGTTTCTCCAACGGTGAGTATATCTCAACTCTGGACTTTGGAGAACATGGCTCATATAATAAATTGGTTTTATGTTTGAATCCTAAAAGGCACATAAATAGAAATTTATTGTAGCGAGTGAGATTGACAAGTAAAGATGGAGATCTTTCCCATCGATAAGTGAAACTAGGATCGGGGGAGATCCTTAATATTCCTTGACTTTTTGAAATGTTTCTTTCACATTCGGCTATCTAATTGAAATTTTATAGGTTCTTAATTACCTTGTAAAAAAGGAGTGCCTTTTCATTTGACTTTGAGAGGAATGATTCAGTATTGCGATTTTGCCTGTTAGGCGTTGCACTTCCTTTAAGGATGATGTTGATTTCATGTCCAGCAATGCTTGAATCTTTGTTGGGTTTGCTTATATTTCCCTTCGGGACACCACATAACCAAAAAATTTGCTTACTTCTATCCCAAATGAACACTTATTTGGGTTTAGCTTTAGTCCGTGCTTCATCATTGTCAGGAAGGATTCTGCAAGATCAGCAAAAAAGGTTTCATTTGTAGGAGACTTCACCAAGATGCTATCGCCCCATCTATTTTGCGAACATCTTGTTCACCATGTCTTGGAAGTCTGCCCAGGCATTTTTTACTCCAAAAGGTCTTCTAGTACTTGTGGTGTAGTGAATTCCATTTGGATAAGGTGGGAATATCCTGTTGTTATATAGACCAAATGATGGTCCTAGGCATGGGGAAAGACTTTTTAGGTATTACCTTGTTCAGGGACATTAGCACATTATCCATGTGCCTCAGACTTTGGCACAACTACCTGATTAGCTAACCATTTTGGAAACTGGACTCTTTGGATGATGCCCTTGAAGTAAATATTGAACTTCAATTTTGATACGCTTTTGCTGGGGGGCAAAGAACCTTCTCTTTTCGACCATCAGGTACCCAAAATCTATGTTCGATGAAGGTTCTAGGAATGGCTCCCGTATCCTTTGTAGTCCAACCAAATACATGCTCATGCTTTGCAAGTGGGTCCAATAATGCACATTTGATTCTGACGGGAAGGCTTTTGCCCATGGTGACCTGTTAGTCTATGAATTTAGCATTGATCTGGAACTCATCTAGTTTCTCGATACGTAACTCTTTCTTCCTACCGAGGATCATTCAGGTCATCGTTGATTTTCTTTTTTGAATTTATCATCTGGTTTTACTTTTGATATCTCTATTCTGAAACAAGTGTGTGCTGCCTGCACGTCCGTAATTCTAATAAAACCATTTGCATTTGGAATCAACATGTTGGAGAAGGTGCTGACTTGGGCTTGCATGAGGTTAAGCCAGGCCTTCCTTAGATAATGTTATAACTTGATGAGGAGTCAAAAACAATAAATTTAGCATCATTCTTGATGGTGGTCGATGTTGAGCCCCATTGAACCTGAAGAGTACCAGTGCCCTGGGAGGACATTGTTTCCCTGAAGAATCCAACAAGTGGTATTCTTGACATTCTTATGCAGTCATTGGCTAGGCCAACCTTGTTTGTATGTCTCATGGTATAATATGTTTGCAGAAATTCCAATGTCGACCAAGATCCTTTTCACAAGGCAACAGACTATGGTTAGAGATATTATTAAAGGCATACCATCATTTATGAGTTGAGACATATCAGGTTTACTTGGCAGCAGGTGGTCTGGCACATGCCTGAACATTATTGATATATTGTTTTAGATAGCCACTTTGATGAATGAAGTGATGGAAGGTAGAAATGATGGTGAGAGAAAAAAAGAATGGAGAGTAATAATGATAATATAGGTAGGGACAATAATGGATAATATAGTTCTTTTTTTTCCAAAAGAACTTTGGTTGTAGAAAAATCGATTAATGTTACCTTTGATGAATCTAACATCTATACCTTGAGAAAGGATTTTGATGATGATAAAGGTACATGTGAAGATATCAACTTTATGGATGCTAGAAAGTGTGAATCTCCATACCATGAAGAAGAAGAAAATATTTAAGAGAATCTTGAGAAGACACTTGATGAAAGGATAAGGAGGAGGAACAAATGATCATCAACCAAAATGACCTCCCGAATGATTAAAAATTTACTACTCACCATCCCAAAGAACTTATCATATGATCATCATCTCAATGGGTAAAAATGAGGAGAAATTTTATTTATTATCTTGCTTTGCTTTCTCATATTGAGCCAAGGATCATTGATGAGGCTCTTGATGATGATTTTAGAATTATGGCCATGCAAGAAAATTTGAAATAATTTGTTAGAAGCCAAGTTTAGCATTTGGTGCATAGACCTAATAACCATCCTATCATTGACACAAAATGGATATTTCAAAACAAATTAGATGAGGCCGGAAAGGTAATTAGAAATAAAGCTAGATTGGTTGCCCAAGGATTCAAATCAAGAAACGGGCATTGATTATGATGATTTTTGCTTCCATTGCTATATTAGAATCTATTCATACATTATTATCCTTTGCATGTTTTTAGAGGTCTTAAACTTTATCAATTGGATGTCAAAAGTGTCTTTCTATATGGTTTTATTGATGAAGGATTTTATGTTGAACAACCTTCCAATTTTGTACATGAACAAATTTCCAAACCATGTCTTCTAGTTTTGAAAAGCTTTATATGGTCTTGAACAAGCTGCTTGAGCTTGGTATGAAAAATTGAGTGATTTAAAAAGTTTTTTTTAAGAGGAAATGACAACACTACTCTTTTTATTGAGTAAAAAGAACTTGGAAACATCTTGTTCTAATATATGTTTATGATATCATAATTGGTTCTACTAATGAGACTTTGTGCAAAGATCTTTCACTTATTATGCAAGAAGAATTCGTGATGAGCATGATGTGAAAGTTAAATCTCTCTCTTGTTGTTGCAAATCAAGCAAACTAGTGAGACAATTTTCATCAACCAAGCAAAATAAACAAG
>JAWZTD010042035.1:0-12297 GCA_035221335.1 Echites panduratus | reverse complement strand
ATTCCTAGAGAATTAGGCAATTTGACACTCCTAAATGATCTTGAGTTAAGCACCAATCAACTTTCTGGTTCAATTCCCAAAGAGTTTGGTAGTTTGAGAAATTTGACCAAGTTATATTTGCATTCTAATCAACTTTCAGGTTTGATTCCTAAAGAATTAGGCAACTTGACACTCCTAAATGATCTTGCGTTAAACTATAATCAACTTTCTGGTTCAATTCCTAAAGAGCTTGGTAGTTTGAGAAATTTGACTACTTTATATTTGTATGATAATAAACTTTCTAGTTCCATTCCTAGAGAATTAGGCAACTTGACACACCTAAATATTCTTGAATTAAGCACTAATCAACTTTCTGGTTTGATTCCAAAAGAATTAGGTAATTTGATAAATTTGACTACTTTGTTTTTGAATAGTAATAAATTTTCTGGTTCCATTCCCATTTCATCTACCGTTTTGACCACGTTTCAAATCTATGGCAACCAATTCCATGGCCCATTACCAGAACAACTGTGCCAAAATGGAAGGCTTGAAAATTTCACTGTGAATAGTAATAAATTGGTGGGAAAAATTCCAAGAAGTTTGAAGAATTGTTTGAGTTTATTCAGAGCTCGGTTCGAAAACAACAAGCTTACAGGAAACTTGTCAGAAATGTTTGGGGTCTATCCGAACTTGGATTACTTGGGGCTTAGCGACAATAAATTCTATGGCGAACTCTCTAGTAGCTGGGGAAGATGCAAAAACTTGACAACGCTTTTGATTGCTAATAACTATATCACCGGTCCGATACCTCCTGAAATTGGAGATTCAACTCGGTTGGAAGTGCTTAATCTTTCTTCGAATCAATTGGTAGGAAAGATGCCCAAGGAATTTGGGAAACTAATTTCTATGCTAAAACTAGATTTGAGGGAGAACAGAATTTCCGGTGGTATACCTATTGAATTAGGACTTTTGAAAAAGCTACTATATCTTGACCTGTCTTCGAACTTCTTGCATGGGTCTATACCAGAAGGTTTTGGTAACTACCATCAACTTTATTACTTGAACTTGAGCCATAACCTTCTAAGCAAGAAGATTCCAAGTCAGTTGGCTACCTTAGTCAACCTTAATCAACTAGATTTAAGTCATAATTTTTTAGAAGGAGAAATACCATCAGAATTAAGTCTTTTGCAAGTTCTCTTATTACTAAATCTCTCCCACAACAACCTCATTGGGCTGATTCCAAAAGCTTTGGAAGGATTGCCAGCCTCATTGAGCATTGACTTGTCTTTCAATAATTTGGAAGGTCCTGTTCCCCACGGTGGACCATTTATGAATATCACATTTGAAAAATTACAGGGGAATAATGGCTTGTGTGGCAATGTTTTAGGGTTACCACCTTGTCCAAATCTTTCTTCCATAGGAAAACATGGAAAAGTAAAATGGCAAAAACTTGTTTTGATTTTTTTGCTCCCTAGTTTTGGAGCAGTAGTTCTTTGTGGTGCTATTTTGGGACTCCTCATTTCATGCTATCGAAGGAAAACAAAAAGAAATATTGTTGATGTTGAGGAGGATGATAATTTGTTTTCCATATGCACATTTGATGGCAAAGAGTTGTATAAAAAAGTGTTAGAAGCTACGAATGAGTTTAGTGAATCATTTTGTATAGGAGAAGGAGGTTATGGGAAGGTTTTCAAAGCAAAACTCTCACCGGAGCACACAGTTGCAGTTAAAAAGCTTCATTCTTCTTCTGAGGCAAATGATCACAATGGGTTCTTGAATGAGATAAGGACCTTGACAATGATCAAGCACCGAAACATTGTGAAACTTCTTGGTTTCTGCTCTAGTGCCCAACACTCATTTTTGGTATATGATTACCTTGAACGAGGTAGCTTAAATAAAATCTTGAGTATTGAAGAAGAAGTGATAAAATTGGATTGGCTAAAAAGAGTGAATATGATTAAAGGCATTTCACATGCTTTGGCTTACATGCATCATGATTGTTCTCCACCCATTGTTCATCGGGACATTTCGAGCAACAACATTTTGCTTGATTCAGAATATGAGGCCCATGTTTCAGATTTTGGGACAGCAAAACTCCTCAAGATTGATTCTACCACCCAAAATGTTGTGGTGGGAACATACGGATACATTGCACCAGGTAATTATTAGTACAAGCTTTAATTCATAAGAATCCAAGTATATATACCTAAACCATATATGAATGAATGCAATTATGTTTTATCTCTTGCAGAGCTTGCCTACACCACAAGAATAACTGAAAAGTGTGATGTGTATAGTTTTGGAGTATTGGCATTAGAGGTGATCAAAGGCAAGCATCCTGGAAACTACATCACCCATCTAGCATCTCAGACCACTGAAAACCTACAAATGGTGGACTTGCTTGATCAAAGGCTTTCATATCCTACTCCAAAAGTTGAAAATAGTCTAAAATCCATAATTAAACTTGCATATGCTTGCCTCAATTCAGATCCTCAGTCTAGACCAACAATGCAGCGTGTTTCTAACATGTTATCAACTAGCATTCTATTTCAACAATAACCTGGTAAGTGATAATGAGCTTGTCAATGCTATCCTTTGTTTTAACATGGGCCTTTTTTACCAAAGTACTAATTAGTTCTTCAATTTATTTGAAGGAACATCTTGCTTCATAAAAGTAGAGAATGGTAAACAGGATCCCAAGAAGAGCCAGAACCTTAAAAAGGTTTCAAAAATTTTCAATTGTATTTCCTCCTAGAATGTAATTAAAGAATTAATTTCTTGTGAGAATGTTTATGATGTTTTGTGACACTTTTTCTTGTACTTTTTCTCTATTTCCACTGGTTCACCTTCTTTTTGTATTATTTTTAATATCATATGAAAATGAATATTTTTTTCTTCCATTTGATTCAAATTAGTTGTTTTTATTTCTATTAGTTTTAATTGTATAAAAGTCTATTAGCTCAATGTTGAGAATGTTTATGATGTCTTATCACACTTTTTCTTGTGCTTTTTCTCTGTTTCCTGTCTTATCACACTTTTTCTTGTGCTTTTCTTTATTTCCTTCATCTCGTTTTTTTGTATTATTTTTAATATCATATGAAAATGTACAAATTTTTTCTTCCATTTTATACAAATTAGTTGTTTTATTTCTACTAGTTTTAATTGTATAGAAGTCTTCGAATTCTGTGTTTACATATGTAACCATTAGAAAAAGTTCGAACTCCATCAACTTACGTGTTATTAACAAGAAATCTTCAAATCCCAATTCATTTACCCACCTTCCTTCATTCACTATGAACAACCCTGTAGCTCAAATAAGCAACACAGTACTCAACAAAGAATAACCAGTGACTGAAACAAAAAAAAAACCCTGTCAACATAAATTGGTGATTATTATCAGGGAAACTCTCCCTATGTGTGAATAAAATAAACAACCCGTGACACATAAAAACAACTCATAAGACTGAGACAAACAATCCATAACTCAAATAAACAACCATTAACTCAAAAAAACAAGAACACACAACTAACAGCCCGTAAATCCTCAAACGCCAACAATCCAAGTATGAAATAACTCATTACTCAACAAACAACAATCATGAAACAACCCATACTTAGAAACAACCTACACGTAGTGATTTCTACAACCCAAAACAACCCATCAGCAAAAACAAACCGCTAATAATTGAAAAATGTAGAGGCACTTATACAAACCTAATAGATCCAAAGACTGCAACATTTAACTTAGATCTTAAGCAATTCTCAGTTATATAGTTGCAAAAAATTCACTTATAGACATGATAAAAAAAAACAAAAAGTGAAAACTTTAAAACAAACCCCCCATAACTGAAAAAATCGAGAACCTTCTGTCCAAACCAAATAGATCAAAGATAGAAGCTTTTAACTTAGATCTTAAGCATTTGTTAGTTATTTAGTTGTGAAAATTCACTTATAGATTGACCCCATAAAATATGCAAACTTCAAGCAAACAACCAGTCGAAGAAGACAAATTTAAGAAACTGATGCAAAAGGTCATACCTTTAGTTTAGAAAATAGTACTTTTGGTTCTAAGGAGTTGTAACTTTACCAACGAAGCTTGTTAGACGTATTTTCCAATGGGTTACTAGCTGGAACTTAGTTGAAGAGTCACCGGAAATACTTAGAATAACGATAATGCTTTACAAGAGGGAAAATGATTCGAAGGGTTGTGAGAAAGTGTGATTCTGGCTTCTCAACATTGTGAACTCAATGGTCTTACTAAGGTAATATGAAACGATTTTCAATTCTATTAAAGTCTGAACAACCCGTAATAGAGATACAAATAACCCATAATAGAACAATTTGTTTATTTAACTATAATATATATATATATATATATACCGTTGATCAATCCACATAAACTAACAATCGGTTATTATATCAAGAACAACCGGTGACCAAAAGTCAATTAATGAGTCCCGCCAATTCCAGGGTTAAAGTTGCCCAAAAAAAGTTTCTTTTACTAAAATATGAACAACTTGAAATTGTAACTAAATTTTAAATTAACTATTCTATTTGGCACCCCAAAAAAAAAATTGCAAAAAAAAATATTATGCGTTAAGAGAGAATCTTTTTACTTGAGAACTTCTTAGGAATAGAAAAGGTTAAGTTTTGCAGTTGCTATTTTTCAAGGAGTATATGGTGAAGTTTCATTTTGAGGAATAATAGTAGAAACAAAGGAAGTTAGTGGAAAAGGAGTATCTTGCTGCGTATTTTCTTTGCCTGACAGATTTTAATTCTTTTGTTCGCTACTCTCTATTGATTATAAAATAGGTTTGATTCTTTAATATAATGCTTAAACACAGTTCGAGATAATGAATTTACACCTAACTTATAAACTAATACTCTAAGAAAGTTATTAGAGATATTTTTATTATATAACATATATATATATATATATAGCTAGAATTAGAGTTATCCTATGGAACTATGGATAACTAGATAAAAGGTTTTTTATATATAGCTATCCACATTTCCATTCAATATACAACTATATCTAATAACCTTTTGCATGAGTTTTCCATTAGTATTTTTCTAGGTAAACATTGTATGAATTTTTCACAGAAAAATAAATTGCTATTTAGCAATAATAGATCATAATATGACTTCAAAATATTGAATAAATTAAAAGAAACATAATAATAAAGGAAGTAATAATCTAGAGAGCTTTTTTTTCTTTTTTTAGAAATTTACTTTGAATTATCTTTTTGTAATTTGGTTTATTTAATTAAACTACCTTTTTTAAAAATTACCATATATATCAAGACGTTAAAAAAATGACATGATTATTTATGAATTGATTCAAATGGGTATAAGGGTAAATTTGATAAGATTGACTTCTTTTCAATTTTATTATTAAATAAAAGAAAAAATATTTATCATTTATTTCCCTTAAACTTATACAAATAAAATCGAAGTAAATAAAATATTACCTATATTGATAGAAGTAAATTGGCTCCTTCTTCTTCCCCTTGTCATACCAAAGCCTAAGTCCATTAATATTTACATGGGTACGGCTGTCCTTTTAAGTGAAATAGTTAAGAAATAAGGGGGGGAAAAAGGAAAATGAAAAGAATTCAGCCACTTGCAGAATGAAGTCTTCGGTGGTCTGGGAAGCGTAGAAAGCCTTCTATATTATATTCTAATAATAAAGAGCGGACATACTCCATTAACTCCCAGCTACCAAAGGACCACACGGCCCCACGCCCACGCGCCTTCTATGTAGTAACAGCAATTCGCCCATGTCATCTTGTTAAAATGCACACTTATTCTATATGATTCTATCATAATTAGTTAATATATGAAATAAATGCTGTCAATTAAATTGCAACTACCTATATTGTACTACCTTCTATAAGTCTAGTTCTAATCACTTCAAGTCTTGTTGAAATTTTGTTTCCCTTATCTGGATCTTCGGATCTTCATTCAATAGATCTCATCAAGACACTATTTCTTTTACTTTTTTTTCCCCAAAAAACAAATAACAAAAGTTTATTCTGAAATAATTTTTTTTTGGTCATTTTTCTTTAATTCCTCTCCTTTTTTTTTCTTTTCCAAAACCTCTTAAAGTCATTTTAGAAAAGGTTGATTTTGATTATGTTTAACTATCATTTTGATATTTAGTTCTTTTGATAATAATTAGACCCAAAAAAATATATATATCGTATGAATATTTCAAAGTAATAATGAGTATTTAGGTCCATCTTTATCAATTTTACCTTACATATTACTGATGTGGAATGATATATTATACATAAAGTATGTTTTGATGCTACATAATGTATCCCTTAATATTTTTTGTTTAACTATCAGAATGATAAGGGATTTGACATGTATCCTTATCTATTTATTATAAATAAATTAAAAGCATGATAATGTATCCCTTAATATAAACATAATATAATATGTATATATATTGGATATGTCAATTAAGAATTGGTTCATTTTGCACCAACGGGATTTATTTTAATACCTGTGCACTCTAAAATTGAATATCTTTATTTCTATTATAATTTTTCTCATAATTAAATGTTTCATTTCTAAAAATAAAAAGATTTTTAATATAAAATCTCATTAATAATCCTCTATATTTATTGATATACATCCACTTGCATATTGTTCACATTACTAATTACATTAATAGGAATGATAAATAAATGTCTTTGCAAAAGTCAAAAGCACTCATTAATTTTTTATCAGGTCAAGATGAGACTTTTAATTTCGAACAACGTGAATATTTTCATTTGTTCCTAGAGGAATAATATACTCATTCAGTCCCAATTTAATTATCATTTAAGATTATTTTATCAATATTAATGAAATAATAATTTTATTCATTTTTGACTATTTTACCCCTCAAATTTGATTTTCAAGGAAAATTAATTTATAATGGAATTAGAATTAGGATATTATAATGGGTTGATATAAAATTGGAAGATGTCAAACACTTATTTACTTTGAAAAAATCACAAAAAAGTAGATCAAGGAGGGGTAGAAAAAGGGAATTCAGGTCTAATTTTTTGCATTGAAATGTGTAAGTGAAATCTAATTTGGGACAAATGAAGTAAAATTTTCAACTAAATAGGCATTTGTATCTCACACATATGTATTAACTTCATATTAATTCTCGATATATTTACACTTTCCTTTATGAATGACACTTCATCATATCTGGTCGATCAATGTAGGTTTAAGCGTTCATTAAACAAGACTTCTGTGCATACTTTTGCATAAAATTTTCTCTGTAGAAGAGTTTCTTCAACCATTTCACAAGGGTATTTTGTGAAGGTTAAAACTTCTACAACTCTTAGAAAAATATTTGAGAGGGGGTATCGGTTGGGGAGGGGTGGATGATAAAAAAAGGGGGGGTTTCTTTGAAGACATAGCAAGCTAACATATGTTATACTCTGTAAGAAAATTAGAAAATGCCCCTTCTTATCCTATTTATAACTCATCGTCTATTATTTTATGAAAATTAATAAAAAAATTTCTTAAAACCCCCTTTACGAAAGATCTTAAAGGGAAAGAGAGACAATTTAGGCATGGGTAATAAGGGGAAAATACAATCAAATACCTAATAAACTAATAACAATTACTTATAATTAATGATAAGAAAAATTAATTGAAATGACTTATTAATAGTGATTGAGAGAGTATCAATTATTGTATCAAGTAATCATTTTTTTGAAGCAATCATTCTCAAATGTAAACATTGACTGGAAGATGAAAAAGACTTTTTTTTTAATATTACAAATCAATATTTAAACTAGGTAAATTACATGTGTCACGCTCTAAATTATGATCAAAAATATATTTCATACTATTTAATAATATATTATGAATATTTTTCTAATCATGTAATTATTTTTCATAATAACTAAGGACAATAAATTCTCAAAAAGTATTATTCAATAATATAAATATTCAATTAATTAAATTTCTAAATTAAACAATTTTTTTTAACCACTAAAGGAGGTGAGGGGATTAGCAAACCCCTACCAATATCATTAAAAGGAAGAATGTACATAAAGGGCAAAGTTAGTTACCCTTCAATTCAATGAGAGGTGACAAAACTTTGAAAGAAGGAATATGAAATCTAAGCTATGCGTGGCAATGATGAAAAACTAATACAATTCTGATCTTGTAATTGACGATAAACATGGACTAAGGAGAAATCTCCCTCTGCAAGCAATATGAGAATTCTTTTGATTTGATGCACAATCGGCAGAGCGGAATTGAACCACTACCCAAGCATCTAACTGAATTACAACAATCTTCCAACTGTTCCGCTAGCAAAACAAAACTCCCTCCTATAATCCTGTTTATTAAGCCTTAATGCTGTCACCTTGGCCTAGGGAACTACTGAAAGCTCGCAGAAAAATTAAACATATCTTTAAATTAAAAAAATTCATGCAATGTGACATCTTGAAGATTCAGAAATTAATCAAAAACTGATATTTTCTCAACATGGCGAGCTTGCTTTACATATAAATATATAAATTTTGAGCTTGATTCAAACACAATATTTTAGTAGCAGTAGTTAAGCTGTAACTTCAAACTTAAAGCTATTCCTCACTCAAAGCAGTATAGGAAGAATAAAAATAGCAATATATATATATATGGAAACACCTTTGTAATAAGCTGTCTCCAGCTTAAAATTTAAATAAAAAATGAAAAAATAAAAGAGGACAAAGACTAAAACTTGTATCCTTTAATTATAAAGAAAAGGACTCAAAACTACTTTCAAAATTGGTCTCTTTATGACCTCAACTAATTAGTTATTTCCGTCCAAATGAAACTTTTCAACTATTGAAGAACAGAGTATGAAAATTTGCCACTTATTATATATGGTACAACTAGTTCTCCTAAATTCTCCTAAAACATGCACTTGGTTTGGTGTTTCATGCACTGGTACTGGAAGTGTTCAGGGGTTGAGCCTCACCGATTCTAATATCCACGGCACGCTTCTCAAATTTCCCTTTTCATACCTTTCAAATCTTAGGTATCTCGATTTGAGTCTGAATAGGTTAGTTGGTGTATTGCCTCCACAGGTAGGTAACCTCACCAAGTTAACTCTTCTATACCTTGATGATAATAAACTTTTTGGTTCAAATCCAAAAGAGTTAGGTAATTTGAGAATTTTGAGTATTTTATATTTGTATAGTAATCAATTTTATGGTTTGATTATTAAAGAACTAGGTAATTTGACACTCCTAAATGATCTTGATTTAAACACTAATCAATTTTCTGGTTCGATTCCTAAAGAACTTGGTAGTTTGAGAAATTTGATTTATTTGAATTATTATAATAATAGACTTTGGGGGTTCATTCCTAAAGAATTGGGAAACATGACACTCCTAAATATTCTTGATTTAGGAAAGAATCAGTTTTTTGGTTTTATACCCAAAGAGTTGGGGAGTCTGAGGTTTCTCAATACTCTTAAATTAGCAAGTAATCAGCTTTCTTGTTCAATTCCAAAAGAGTTAGGTAATTTGATAAATTTGAGTGTTTTATATCTATATAGTAATAAACTTTGTGATCCATTCCTAAAGAATTGAGCAATTTGACACTCCTAAATAATCTTGAGTTAAGCACTAATCAACTTTTGGGTTCAATACCCAAAGAGTTGGGGAGTGTAAAACTTCCCGAAACTTTTGAATTAGCTAGGAATCAACTTTCTGGTCCAATTACAAAAGAGTTAAGCACTAATGAACTTTCTGGTTCCATTCCCAGAGAATTGGGCTATTTGAAACTCCTAAATGATCTTGACTTAAGAGCCAATGAACTTTCTGGTTCAATTCCGAAGGAGTTTGGTAGTTTGAGAAACTTGACTGCTTTATATTTGCATAATAATCAACTTTCTGGTTCCATTCCAAGAGATTTAGGTAATTTGCAGCTTCTAAATGATCTTGAATTCAGCACAAATCAGCTTTCTAGTTCAATTCCAAAACAGTTAGATAATTCGAGACATTTGACTAATTTATATTTGCATACTAATCAACTTTCTGGTTTGATTCCTAAATAATTAGGCAATTTGACACTCTTAAATGATCTTGAGTTAGGAACGAATCAACTTTCTGGTTCAATTCCTAAAGAGTTTGGTACTTTGAGAAATTTGACTACTTTATATCTGCATGCTAATCAGCTTTCCGGTTCCATTCCTAAAGAATTTGGCAATTTGACACTCCTAAATGAACTTGCATTATTCACCAATCAACTTTCTAGTTCAATTCCTAAAGAGCTTGGTAGCTTGAGAAATTTGACTACTTTATATTTGTATATTAATCAGCTTTCTGGCTCCATTCCTGACGAATTTGGCAATTTGACACTTCTGAATGATCTTTAGTTAGGAAGGAATCAACTTTCTGGTTCAATTCCTAAAGACCTTGGTACTTTGGGAAATTTGAATGCTTTACATTTGCATACTAATCAATTTTCTGGTTTGATTCCTAAAGAATTAGGCAATTTGACACTCCTAAATAAACTTGAGTTAGGCAATAATCAACTTTCTGGTTTGATTCCAAAAGAATTAGGCAATTTGACACTCTTAATTGATCTTTTATTAAACTCTAATCAACTTTCTGGTTCAATTCCTAAAGAGCTCAGTAGTTTGAGAAATTTGACTACTTTATCTTTGCATACTAATCAACTTTCTTGTTCCATTCCGAGAGAATTTGGCAATTTGACGCTGTTAAATGAACTTGAGTTAGGCAAGAATCATCTTTTGGGTTCAATACCCAAAGAGTTTGGGAGTCTAAAACTTCTCAAAACTTTTTCATTAGATAGTAATCAGCTTTCTGGTACCATTTCCATTTTGACCAAATTTCAAATCACCGGCAATCAATTCCAAGGCCCATTACCCAAACAACTTTGCCAAAATGGAAAGCTTGAAAATGTCACTGTGAACAGTAATAAATTGGTCCAAAAAATCCCAAGAAGTTTGAATAATTGTTTGAGTTTATTCAGAGCTCGATTTGAAAGCAACCAGCTTACAGGAAACTTGTAAAAAATGTTCGGTGTCTATCCAAACTTGGATTACATGGGGCTTAGTCATAACAAATTCTATGGTGAACACTCTAGCAATTGGGGGAAATGCAAAAACATGACAACACTTTTGATTGCAAATAACTATATCACAGGTCCCATACCATCTGAGATTGGAGATGGAAGTGCTTGATCTTTCTTCAAATCAGTTAGTAGGGAAGATGCCCAAGGAATTTGGGAAATTAAGTTCTATGCTAAAACTAGATTTGAGGCTGAACCAAATTTCGGGTGGCATACCTCTTGAATTAGGACTTTTGAAAAAGTTACTCTATCTTGACCTTTCTTCAAACTACCTTCATGGGTCTGTGCCAGAAAATTTAGGTGATTGTGGTCAACTTTATTACTTGAACTCGAGCCACAACCTTCTAAGCCAGAAGATTCCAAGCCAGTTGGCTACCCTAGTCAACCTTAATCAACTGGATTTGAGTAAAAATTTCTTTGAAGGAGAAATACCATCTGAATTAAGTGGTTTGCAAGTTCTCTTATTGCTAAATCTCTCTCACAACAACCTCACAGGGCAGATTCCAAAAGCTTTGGAAGGATTGCCAGCCTCCTTGTGCATTGACTTGTCTTTCAATAATTTGGAAGGTCCTGTTCCTGATGGTGGACCATTTATGAATATCACATTTGAACAATTACAAGGGAATAATGCCTTGTGTGGCAATGTTTTAGGGTTACCACCTTGTCCAAATCTTCCTTCCAAGGGAAAACATGGAAAAGTAAAATGGCAGAAACTTGTTCTGATTTTTTTACTCCCTATTTTAGGAGCACTAGTTCTTTGTGGTGCTATTTTGGGACTCCTCATTTCATGCTATCGAAGGAAAACAAATAAAAATACTATTGATATTGAGGAGGATGGGAATTTATTTTCCACATGCACATTTGATGGCAAACAGTTGTATAAATGAGTGTTAGAAGCTACAGAAGAGGTTAGTGAATCATTTTGTATAGGAGAAGGAGGTTATGGTATGGTTTTCAAAGTAGAACTCTCATCGAACAACATAGTTGCAGTAAAAAAGCTTCATTCCTCTTCTAAAGTAGAAGCTCATAGTGGGTTTTTGAATGAGATAAGGGCCGAAACATGGTGAAGCTTCTTGGTTTCTGTTCCAGTGCCCAACATTCATTTTTGGTATATGATTACCTTGAAAGAGGTAGCTTAAGATTGGCTAAAAAGAGTGAATATGATTAAAGGCATTTCACATGCTTTGGCTTACATTCATCATGATTGTTCTCCAC
>JAWZTD010042003.1:0-40356 GCA_035221335.1 Echites panduratus | reverse complement strand
AACATGTCTAATCAAAATCACCCTGTCTCCAATTGATAGAGATTTCTTTTGCCAACCCATGATTCTACCCTTCACTTTCGAAATCAGCTGCTAGAAATAGATGATCTTGGCTCTTCCAAAGTAGAGTGGACATCCGAGATAAATAATTGGAATTTGCTTAATGGTGCAACTCGTTACTCTTTTCACAAGGCTTTTCCGTCTGATAGGGGTGGAACTGGGTAAGTATAAAGAGCTCTTCTAATAATTTATCAATTGTCCAAAATAAGATTGATACCATTCCGAAAATTCCATCAAAATTGTCAAATTTTTCCCCAATCCATGTGTAAAAATAATAACATCATATGCAAAACTGAGATGTGAGATAGGAAATCCCGGCCTATTAGAGACAAAATCTCCCATGTCGCATTCAATCAGCAAACGATTCAATCCCCTCGAAAGAACCTCAACAACTAGAATAAATAGAGCAGGTGATAATGGATCACCCTTTCTGACACCTCTACTTGAATGGAAGAAACCAACTGCCTTTCCATTAATTGTGACGAAATATTTATTAAATGAAATAGAATTCCTAATAAGATTGATGAAATGTTGGTTGAACCCAAATTTTCGTAGCACCTCAAATTGGGAGTCCCAAGACACACGATCGAAGGCCTTCAACATGTCTAATTTGAGAATGAGATTTACTCCCCTACATTGTTTGTTTAGAGACTGAACCATCTCTGATGCAAGTAAAATGTTATCTATTGTGGTCCTCCCCTTGACAAATCCTCATTGATTTTCGTAAATAAGCTTGGGCAGCAACTTGGCAATCCAAATCGATAACACTTCAGTAATTATCTTTGAAGAGAAATTGCAGAGACTGATTGGTCTAAAATCCTCAAATGAAGTAGGATGAGAATTCTTCAGGATGAGAACAATCTGAGTTGATGAAATTTGTTTTGGCAATGGAGCCGATGCCAAGAAATCCTAAGTTGCTCGTACCACATCTTTGAAGATCAAGTACCAAAAATCTTGATAAAAGGACCCAGGGAAACCATCTAAGCGTGGTGAACTATCTTTATCTAGCTCAAAGACAGCCTCCTTTATTTCTTCCATGGTCGGTAAAGATGATAGCATAAGATTGTCCGCTGGAGATCGAAGCTTGGGAATATCTCTTATGTAACTCTTCGAGTTGTGCATGCATCCTTGATCAGCCGTGAGAAGAGATGAGAAAAACCTGATAGCCTCCCTTTCAATTTCTTCTTGGGTTGACAATCAGACTCCTTATTCACTTTGAATGTTTGAAATTTGCATTTTTGCCTTCTGAGAGTGCCACTGTTTTGAAAAATATGATGTGTTACCTTCCCTGTCTTTCAACCACTTAATCATTGACTTTTGTTTCCAGAACACATATTCATTCTTAAATTCAGCCTTGGCCATGTGGAAATTTTCTAGGTTCTGTTCTGTTGGAGACTCATTGTACTTGAGTTCTTGTTCCTCACAACAAGCTCCTGGTGTTTTGATATTGTTTGAAAAATTTCCAAAAATATCTTTGTTCCATGTGCGTGGGGTAAATTTTAATCGAGTCAATTTAGAGACCATGAATTTAGACATTGTAGACCATTTCCTTTGACAGGAAGAGACCATGAATTTTCAATCACTGATGCAAAATCATTATGTCTTTTCCACATGTTCTGATTTCTGAACAGTCGAGGAGCCTGGAGGAAATTGTTCGTAACAGAGATTAAAAGTGGCCTGTGATTAGAATTGTATTTTGGCAAATGTTCCACCTAAGAGTTCAGAAAAGTTGAGACCCAATTTGGACTTACCAAGACTCTGTCCAACCGTATCCAGAGGGGAGGATACGATGCTCTCTACCATGTAAAATTACCCCCAATAAATGGCAACTCCATCAAACCAGCTTCTGTGATAGCATTATTGAAATCCCTCATAGGCCGCAAAGTTGGAACCTAGCCCAAAGATTCTTCAATGTTACGGACCACATTAAAATCCCCTCCAATCATCCAAAGATCGTTGGGGTTTTGACCTACTGTAATCATGTTTTCCCATAATTCCCTTGTTCATGTATAATTGTAGGCTGCATATAAAAAAGAGATCATAATCTGGTGATCATGAATGGGTCCAATCCGACATGTAACGATTTGAGGAAGATCTGAAATAATGTTCACCTTGACTGAATTTTGCCAAAAAATCCAGATTTTCCCATTGACGTTGCTATGATAACCTTGCATATTAAAGGTAGCAGAAAAACCACCACCTACCTTTTTCACTTTCCAGCTTGTTGTTTGATCATTCTTCCTAAGGCGGCAATGCCGCCACAGGTGGAAACACCGGTGAGATCCAACCCCTGGGAGAAGAAGACATTTTCTTCTCTCTTCACTGAAACACCTCAAGCAGAATCTTTACCTTTGAAGAGCTCTCATAAGGGAGAACCAGGCTTTACCTTTGGTGGGCAAATTTTCGCATGGAAAACCACCTATAGTTGTCATCAGAAAGGATTTCAAAACCATTGGGTTGAAGGGCGATCACTCTATTGGTCTTATGGATGCTAGACATATTATTATCAGGGTTCAACTAGAGGAGGATTATTGTCCATTATGGGTGAAGGCATATGGAACTTGAATGGGATTCTGATGAGAATACTGAAATGGTCACCGAATTTTCATGTTAATGCTGAACCCTCTATTGTTCCTCTTTGGATTAATTTCCCCAATCTGCCTCTACATTTGTACAGAAAAGAAATCCTATATTCATTTGCATCAATGGTGGGTAAACCATTGAAAATAGATGCTCAAACCACCAACCTGATAAGGCCAAGTGTGGCAAGAGTATGTGTAGAAGTTGATCTCCTAAAGCAACCTCCTCGTCGGATTTGGATTGCTCAAGACAAAGAATGTTTCTGGCAACCTATTATACTTGAAAACCCTCCAGGGTATTGTTCTTATTGCATAAAGATTGGCCATCAATAAGCAGACTGTCATGTTAAAAATCCTACTTTGAAGACCACTACACTTGACTCTGGGAACTAGCAGACAAAACAGATGTGGAAGATTAAAACAAACAGAGAACACAAAGATGATATACCTCCCCAAAATGTACCAAAATTGACCCTTGCTCATGAACAATCCATACCCGATGATCTGCTTATATTTGGCTTACAAAAACAAGAGAAATCTACACCTTCGCTGCCTCCTATCAAAGAAACTGTCAGCAACATGGTTCAGGAAAACATTGCTTTTGATACCATTTTGGAATTTATGTCTAAATACCCAATCCAACCACCCTCAATACCTGATTTTGGGGAAACCTATGGTCCAACAGATCGAAGCATCACAGCTTATGAACAGACTCCCTTCAACAGCTCGGTCACTCCAGTTGAGAAATCAAATGTTCCTACCGAAGAAATACCAAATATCTCTAATTCACAACAAGCTGAGCAACATTCTGCAAGTACCGAAGGATCTGCATAATGTCCTGACAAAGAACACTCATCAGCAGAGGCTCTAATCAACCCCATTCGTCTTGATGCTCCTGATAGACAAGTTGAAAGTATTGAATCCTGCTCATTATTGACAGAGGATCTTTAGCTATATGTATCACTTCCTCTTCTCCCACCACCTCCTAACTCATCTACACAGCAACACTCAGAAAAAAGGAAAAAAGCCATACCACCAATTCATATGGAGACAAGATTCCAAAATCAACGAAAAGCTTCCAGTTCACGACAATAATGATGAATGCACTCATTTGGAATATCAGGGGCATAGCAGGTGAGAACTCGATAAACCTTCTAAAGTCATATGTTATAAACTTTAGACCTTCAATTATAGCAATCTTGGAACCAATGGTGGCATCGAACAAAATTATGGAGTCTGCAATGAAATTGCAGCTTCCCAATTGCTTCGCAAATATTAACAGAAAGATTTGGTTATTTTGGCCTTCAGAAACCTCTCTTGAAATTGTTGATGATTCTGAACAGATTGTAACCTATAAGATGGCTAATATTTGGGGGGAACCATGTCTTTTCTCCTTTGTTTATGCATCCAGTTACTACATCGGAAGAAGAATCTTGTGGAACAAGATGGAAACAATTAGTGAAAATTTAAATCACCCATGGCTGATCGGAGGAGACTTCAATGTGGTAAGATCTTTAGATGAAAGTTTAGGAGCAACCCCTGCACTTCGGCTAATACATGATTTTAATGACACAATAGATAATTTTGGTCTTCTGGATATTCCTTTTAAGGGCAGCAAATTTACATGGTATCGACCCACATATCCGCCACTTTGGAGAAGGCTTGACAGGGCTATGGTGGAGGATTCTTAGATGCAGAAGTTCCAGAGCAGTACAATAGAACACTTGTCCAAATTCCCTTCTGACCATAGCCCTCTTTTAATCAATTTTTCAGCAAACACAAACCATGCACCAAGGCTTTTCAGATTCCAATCTGCATGGTTAAGAAATGAGCAATTCAGATCATTAATTGAAACTTCATGGCTAGAGATTTCTTATGGAGATGGTATGAGAATTCTAGCAACAAAGTTAAAAAGATTAAAGTACAAATTAAGATCTTGGAACAAGGAGGTCTTTGGCAACATCCATTCAAATGTCAAGAAAGCTGAAGAGGTTTTTAACTATAGTGAAGCTGTTTACATGAGGGAGAGTACCGTGGCAAATAGGGAGGCATATCACAAAGCTAAAGCTGACCTAGCTTATCATTCAAAAAATCAAGAAATATTTTGGAGGCAAAAATCAAGAATTAAATGGTTGAAGGAAGGAGAAGGGAATACATCTTATTTCTCTAAGATTTGGCATACCAGGAAAAGCAATATGCAAATTACAAAAATTCAAAGTAGACAAGGAAATTGGATTACCAATACAACAGATATTGAGGATGAAGCAATCAGCTTCTTTTCTCAACTTTTGTCTCAAGAGGTGGGTTGCTTAAATGATCCAAGGAAGTTTACCAAAGACTTGCCTAAAGTTGTATTTGAAAGCATGAATATTGAACTTAATAAACTTTCGACATATGAAGAAGTGAAAAATGTCGTATTTTCTATAAATAAGGAAAGTGCTTCTGGTGTTGATGGATTTCCTGGAATTTTCTATACAAAATTCTGGAATTTGATTTGTGGAGATGTCATTCAAGCCATCAAAGACTTCTGGTCTGGAGTTCCAATGCCACAATTCTTCACCTCGACTCAGCTAATTCTTATCCCGAAGGTAAGCAATCCTTTTAACCTTTGCGGATTTCAGACCTATTAGCTTATGCAATTTTTCTTCAAAAATCATGGGAAAAATTATATCTCTTCGGTTAGCTCCTATTCTTCCAAAAATCATTTGTGCTAATCAAAGAGGGTTTGTGAATGGAAAGAATATTTCTGATAATATTTTGCTGGCTTCGGAACTTATTGAATCCTTCAACAAAAAATGTCGGGGTGGTAATTTGGTACTTAAATTAGATATGCTAAAAGCTTTTGACAGAGTGTCTTGGGACTTTCTACATTGTGTTCTAAAGAAACTGGGTTTCGGTGCTCACATCATCCACTTGGTAAGTAATTGTCTAATTCATAACAAATTCTCAATTACTATAAATGGGCGAATATGTGGATTTTGCCAAGCCTCAAGGGGTGTGAGACATGGTGATCCATTATCTCCTTCTCTTTTCATCATTATGGCTGAAGTTCTCTCTCGGGGTCTGAATAGGGTTCTTTTTGATGGATCAATTGGTGACTATGTTTCAGATAGGGTTATCTTGCCAATATCTCATTTAAGCTTTGCAGATGATATAATCATTTTCACAAGAGGCCTGAAATATGGAATTAAGACTCTCTTTCAGTTTCTAGAATTCTATCAGGATTGTTCAGGCCAGAAAATTAATCTACACAAAATTTCCTTGATATGCCTACCTATATACCAAGGAGTAAACAATTGTTAATCAGGAATTTAATTGGTTGCCCCCTAAAGGAATTTCCTATCAATTATTTGGGATGCCCAATCTCTCCAGGGAAAGTGAAAGTGTCATTTTTTGAATCTTTGATTAACAAAGTTAAGGGAAGAATTGAAGGCTGGCAAAAAAAGTACCTCTCTATTGGTGGCAGATTAACTCTCATTAGACATGTTCTAAATGCAATGACAGTATATACTCTTGCAAGTTTGAATCCTCCTATGAGAGTTATTAATGAAATTGAGAGACTTTTGGCAAATTTCTTTTGGGGAAGATCAGAAACTAGATTCAAAAGGCATTGGTGTGCAAGGAGATTTATATGCAGACCTTTTGAGAGAGGTGGATTGGGTGTATTCTCGCTGCATGACCTTGTCCAGGCTTTTGGGTACAAATTATGGTGAGATTTAGAACATATTCATGATTATGGTTAGAGTTTCTTAAACTGAAGTACAACTTTAAACTTGGGACCCCATTGCATAAGGGAGGATCAAAGGTTTGGAGAAGGTTTCAAAACATAGAAGAAGCAGCAGAAAATTTCATAGCAATTCTGTTTGGGAAAGGTAACATATCCTTTTGGCATGAAAACTGGATGCTTAATGGTAGAATAAATGAACGTGAACATCCGACAGATTTGGACCACATGAAAGTTGCAGATGTAATTCACAATGGAACATGGCATGGAACTTAAATTTTTTTACTTAGCTACTGCCTCAGTTTGGAGAGGAAATATGGCTGGAATTTTGCATTTATATGACCAATGAAAATGATACTTAAATTTGGACACTCATGCACAAGGGACATTTCTCTATTGAATCTTGTTTACATCACTCTTTTGTTGGTGGTCCCACAATTGAATTTCATTTTCAGCACCAATTCATACCACTATCTCTTACTATATTCATGTGGAGATTGCAGCATGGTTATTTGCCTTTGGATTCAGTCCGACAGTCCCTGCACTTTCATTTATCCTCTAGATGTCATTGTGGCAACCATACAGAAGATAGGGACCACTTGTTTGTGAAATGCACTATTGCTAGACAGGTATGGAATCATTTTTCAGCACTCCTCAAACAAACAACATCTCATCTCGGGTCTTTGGAATGCATGCTAAATCAATCGGCCACTTGGAAACATGACATGGGTATTGCATCTTGCCTAATTGCAGCTCTAATTTGTCATGAAATTTGGGTTGCAATATGCAAATTTATCTACTAAGGTATTGGAAGTTCCGCAACAATGATCATTCATAAAACTACATGGAAGTTAAAGGACCAAGCTCAGGCATTTGACATCACTCAAATCAAATTATTGTTGGGTATAATGCAGCCGAGACAAACTAAAAGAAGATGCATTCCAATCATCTGGTGGAGAGATAAAAATCAACAAGTTGTATTGAATGTAGATGGAGCTTCTAAGGGTAATCCTGGACTAGCTGGAGCAGGGGGTATAATACGAAAGAATGATGGAGCATTTCTGAGTGCTTTTACAAAATTCCTGGGACATACAACCAATTTTCTGGCAGAAGGAAAGGCACTTAAAGAGGGCTTGCAACTTTGTAGTGAAAAGGGCTGGACAGAACTTACAATACAAATGGATTCTGAAATTGAGGTGAAGATGGTGCAAGGTTGTGTAGCTAATCCATGGTTTGTATATAAAGATTTATTACTCATTCGGAAACTTATGGTTGCAGGTGGTCATTCTATAATTCATATTTATCGAGAAGCAAATCAGATGGCTGATTACCTAGCAAATCTAGCTTGTACATCCATGTCCAATGAAAATTTTAATTCTTTCAATTCCCTAGAATCCTTTGGTAGAGGGCTCTGTAATTTAGATAGTAGACATTTTCCTTATCTAAGACATGAAGACCTAAATACAAGAGCTGGAAGTGGATTTGTTTCCACCAGCCTCACCTCTCGTATGTTTGTAATCTTTCTGTCAATAAACAGGTAGGGGTCTGCCAAACCCTCCGTCATTCTGACGGTTTTATTTAAAAAAAAAAAAAGGTAGCAGAAAATTGTGCAATTCTGTTGGCTGAGACAAGAGGCTCCGATATTCCCAAAATAAACTTCTTATGATCATGCAGTAAATTCTTTAATGCCATTCAGAGGTGTTGTTGGCAATACCTCTAATATTCCAGATGATGCAATTCATATTGAGTGACTTGAAGTGATAGCATGTTGGGTCGGAGACCTTGTAAGCATCGTCAAGGGCTGCCTTTGATTTTTCTTCGTGGGATGTTGTTCCTGCTGAATTTTTTGTGGTTCTATCAAAGGAAGAGCAACTTCCAATGATATGCCTTCTTTAGACTGTAAATGGACAATTGGGAGACCGGGGTCAATGAGTTCCGGGTTAGCTTTCATAGCTCGTTCCTTCTCTGCTGAAAATGGTGCTCCAGTTTGGGATGGAGGAGTAATGTTTTCTTGTAAATCATTGATGCACTTCTGATGTGGCGAAGAGGGGGCATTCCTAACCAATTCCACGTACGGAATATCTTGAGAAATGTGTTGATGGGCTTCGGTTGAAGTGGAGATGCCGAGATGCATTTGTGGTGCTGTTGGTGGAGAATTTCGTGGGTTATGGACAGCAGCTAAGTGGGAATCTTGCTGGTCTTTTTCTATTATTATATGGCTGTTATTGGAGTCTTTTTGACCAGAAATTTCAAGTGGAATATTGCCATCAATAGGTGAGTCCGGCTGGCTGTTTTCTTTGGAAGTAATTGTCTTGTCTTCATTTGGAGATAAGTTACTTTCCATGTGACTTTATGCAATTCCAGCTGGGCATTTTTGTGGATTCTTGGCAGCATTTAAGTGGGAATCTTGCAGGTCCAGTTCCACTAATATAAGGCTATTGTGGTTATCTTTTTTACCAGCAATTTTAAGTGGGTGATGGCCCTCAATGGTCGAGTGTGGTTCTTTGATTGCCGTAATTTTGTCTTCACCCATGTGACAACCGAGCGAGAGAAAGACGGTTTGGTGGAATGCATTGTGGTTCTTCATTTCCAGCAGTAAGCATCTCACTGGATACTTCAATGGGAAGTGGATCAATTTTGTTTTTCTCTTGAACTAATTGTACAACATTTGAATTTTGAATTACTTCAACAGAAGGTCGTTGTTGCCAGATTTGTTTTGAACGTAATTCTTTTTATGTTGGGAGTCAGATTCTTCTCAGTCCACAGTTCTGCATTCTTCATTTCTGGAAATTTTATGCGACAAGAAGACTCCTTATGGCCGAGCTTCCGACAGTGAACACAATAATGTGGAAGGTTTTCATATTCCACATGCTGCCACAATCCGTGGTCTACTTGGTCGATCCAGAATCGATGAATCAAAGGCTTCAGGAGGTCAATTTCGATACAAACCCTTGCCACATTAGGTCTTGAAAGATTGAATGTTGGGGTATCAATTTTTACAGGTTTACCAAAGATGGAGGTAAAAGAGTATAAAATTTCCTTTCGTTTGGGAGATTTGGGAAGGAAATTCAGATTGGAACAATTGATGGTTCTTCATTCAAGTGGAAGGAGGGGGACCATTTTAGGTTGCGAATTGGGATTCCATTGAGAGACCAAATTCCTTTCATCCAAAGTCTGCAGTAATCTTCTTCCAAACTGACTCTAATCAAGACATGTTGGGGATCCATCAGACCAATTGTGAATTCTCCCTTAAGGCAAAGGCACGGTGGCAATTAGAAGCTCTTTAGCTACAAAACTAATCAAAGAAGTGTTTTTTGTACCTAACATAAGTCAAAATTTGTTGAATGTTGGCCAGTTGCTTGAGAAAGGCTTCAAAGTTGTCTTTGAAAACAATTATTGCCAAATCAAGGATGCAGAAGGCAAAAATGTATTCAAAGTAATGATGGAGGGAAAGAGCTTTACACTAGATCCTTTAGAGTAGGAGTAAAAAGAATATTTTGCAAAAAAAATCAATGCAGAAGTTTGGCACAAAAGGCTCTGTCACATCAATCATGCTGTTATGATAAGCCTACAAAAGAAAGATTTGCTTCAAGGGTTACCTCATCTTGAAGCTGATATTCCAAATTGCAAAACATGTCAATTTGTTAAGAAAGCAACTTGGAGAGCTATTGAAAAACTGTAATTAATCCACGTAGACTTGGCCGGACCTCACAAAACTCCATCACTCTTAGGGAGTAAGTATTACATAGTTTTCATTGATGTCTATACCAGAATGTGTTGGATTTGCATCCTCGTATTCAAGTCGGGGGTCTCTGGTATGATTTGGAAATTTAAGCAATGGATTGAAACTCAAAGTGGCTGCAAGATACAAGCTGTAATGTCTTACAATGGCAAGAAGTACACATCTAATCACTTCAATCTGTTTTGTGAAGAAGCTGGAATTGAACACCAACTCACTGCTCCATATACTCCATATCAGAATGGAGTTAGTGAGAGGAAGAATGTACCATAACGGAGATGGCTAGATGTTTGTTGTATGAGAAGAATTTGCCAAAATAGTACTGGGCAGAAGCTGCAGATACTACTGTCTTTCTACTTAAGAGACTTCCAACAATAGCAGTGGAAGGAAAGATACCATTTGAAGTCTGGTGGAAGGAAAGACACCATTTAAAAAATTTCAAAGTGTTTGGATGCTTGTGTTTTGCTTATGTGGCACAGATTAAAAGAGATAAGTTGGATAAAAAATGCAGAAGCTGGAATTTTTATTGGTCAAAGCAGTGTTTCTAAGGCTTATATAGTTTTCCAACCATACATTTCATGCATTCTATTAAGTAGATATATGCATTTCATGGAAAATGAACTATGGAACTGAAAAGAAGGGCAACCAATATCAATTCTAGATCAAAGTACAAAGCTCCAACTGAAAGAAGATGAACTAGTTTATGATGTCCTAGTAAGAGGAACAACATCACTCTTTCATATCTATCAGAGATGCAATACGGTTGTTCTTGAGCCAACAGATTTTTGGTAAGAAAGGATCCAAAATGGAAAGCTTCAATGAAGGAAGAAATCTTTATGATTGACAAGAATCAAACTTGGAAACTGGAGAACAGACTTGAACAGAGAAAAGTCATAGGACTGAAGTGGGTTTTTAGAATCAAGATGAGTAAGGATGGTTTTATCAGCAAGTACAAAGGCAAACTCGTTGCAAAGGGATATGCTCAAATCTTCGGTATTGATTTTTCTGATACATTTTCTCCTGTTGCTAGATTGGAAACCATCAGATTTTTGCTGGCTATAGCTGCACAGAAAGGTTGGAAAGTGTTTTAGCTACACATTAAATCTCGATTCATAAATGGCTTTCTTGAAGAGGAGATTTATGTCGAGCAACCTGAAGGATTTACAGTTAAGGAGCATGAAGATGAAGTGTATGAACTTCCATTCCCAAAGCTTGGTACAGTAGGATTGATGAGCATTTGTTGCAACTGGGTTTTCAAAAAGCCTTAGTGAAGCTACTCTCTACATTAAAGGTGATGAAATCAATTTTATTTTTGTTTCACTATATGTAGATGATCTGCTAGTTACAGGAAGCAAAGATGAACCTGTTAAGAAGTTCAAAGAAGAGATGCAACATATTTTCAGGATGACAGACCTAGGAGAAAGGGTTTATTTTCTGGGAATGGAAGTTAAGCAATAGCAAAATGAAGTGTTCATCTGTCAAAAGAAGTATGCAAGAGAAATTTTGAAGAAGTTTAGAGTGGAAATTTGCAAAGAATCTGCTACTCCAATGTGTTAGAAGGAGAGGTTGAGCAATAATGATGAAGCTAAAAAAGTGGATGAGACTCTTTGCAGTAGCATGGTTGGCGGTCTCATGTATCTTATGGCAACTAGACCTGACATTTTACATGTTGTAAGTCTTCTGTCTAGATTCTCTTATTGTGCAACTAACACTCATTTTAGAGCAGCTAAAAGGGTGATGAGAAATGTTAAAGGAACACTGAATTTTGGAATTAAGTTCTATGCAAGTCAAAAGTACTTGTTGAAGGGATATTCTATCAGTGACTGGGTTGGCTCTTCTAACTATTGTTTTGATCTTGGTTTAGGGGTCTTTTCTTGGTGTTCCGAAAAACAAAAAATTGTTGCACAATCTATACCTAAAGCTGAGTTCATTGCAGCAACAGATGCTGCAAATCAAGCCCTATGGCTTAGAAACGTGCTGCTTGATCTAAATTCTAAGCAAGACGGGTGCAAAGAAATCTTTGCAGGTGATCAAGCAGACTGCTTGATCTAAATTCAAAGCAAGACGAGTGCAAAGAAATCTTTGTAGGTGATCAAGCAGCTAATGCTATCTCAAATAATCCCAATTTTTCTTTTTTTTTGGGAACGCATAGCATTTCAATATAAAATTATTCTTTCTAAGAGATGTGCTAAATGAAGGATTTGTTGGGCTGAAAGTATTGCAAAACTAATCTTCAACCAGCATTGTCGAGGAGCAAGCTTGAATTTCTTAGAGAGAAGCTTGGAATTTGTAGCAAGTAAAGGGCTTAGTATAGAAGATTTGCGTCATCTATTGCAAGAATTAGTCAATTAACTTTACTGTTGTTTTTTCTCATTAGCTATTCCAGTATTGTTTAAGTTGCTGATTTTTAGGAGTTTGTTAAACATGGAATCATGTGTCATTTAGTTTCTTAATTCTAGGTTCTAGCTATTAAATTTTTTATGTATTTAAACATTATTTTAGTTCAATGAAATATACATTTGCTCAGTAGCAAATATTTTCATTTCTTCTTGCTTTTGTTTCTTGTTTCTCAACGTTACAGCTTAAGTTGGTAATGTCAATTAAGTTGGAACATCTTGTTTGTTCAATACATCTTTTTCTTAGTCCAAAAAAACAGAAGTGGCTAAAAATCAAAAGAAAGACCCAATTTCGATGACCCAAAATAAAACAACCTAAAACTTAACTAGAAACGTCACAAAATCGGTGGGGATTTCGGGGGTTAGGGTGTAAATTGAAATTAAGAGAGACCAAATTCCAATTTAGCATTCGGGAAGGAAAAGGAGGGGGGGTTCCAATCAAGTCTAGTAGAGAAAAGAAAAAATTCCTGAAGCATTGCAGGGAAATTTCAACAAATATTACCAGATTCCAACATATTAAAGGAAATATTTGCTAACCTTACTGCCATTTTATTTGTTAATCAAATCTTAAGATCTCAAGGCAAACCATGTTTCAGCCTTTATGTTGATTTTCTCTCATGATTTTAGCCAGGCCAAACTCAAGCATGTATATCAACTATACCTCTACCAGTTGCAAACTCACAAAAACTAAACTTTGTAGCAAGATCGAGTCAAACCCATTACCTGCAATATGTAGAATGTACCTTCAAACTACTCAACCGCATTCTTAATTTGATTATACTTTAATATTAAGATATACTTAATAAATTAAAGAACAGTATATCGTAATTTTAAGATAAAAAAAACTTCGTGTATTTAGTAGGGATTCATAAATAACTAAACCCTAAATCTTAGACTATACCTTTTATGTCATTTTACAAACTCCAAATCTTATACGATTATGTCTTCCTTTATAGGATATCTTATTTTCTTGGCTTTGAACCTAAATTTATTTTGAAATCATATACCTTGTATTAAATCTTGAGACCATAAACCCGAGCTCACTTATTTCTACTATTAATATACTTGAATTTAGTTTTCATTTAAAGTGTTAGGACCGATCTAGAATTTTTTCCTCCAATTATTCAACCCTTATGATTCTGAGTAGTTATATTAAATCTTAATCAACTTCCAAATTGCTAATTAGGATTGAATCTTAAATTGGAATTTCCCGTGAATCACTTCATTTCCTTAAAGACATTGATCTTCGGTTGTGACTCTTCGGTACCCGCGTGATCACTATTCTTTTACTCTTTGTTTCAGTATATTCATTTATGAGTTTAACTCTTCTTCTAGTTCTTGTTCATCTTGATTCATTTAGCCTTATGAAATATCTTTTATTCATGTTACAGCTAATTGATCTTTGAATTATTCTTGCTTTAACTCCGTCTACAAAATACCTTTATCTGAAACCATGGAAAGGTTTTGAATGAATTCTGAAATGACGTTCTTATGATACAAATCAAAGGGAATTTATTTCCTATTTTTATAATAAGAGTCATGATTGGATCATGAAAGTTTTATTCTTCAAAATATGATATTTGTGCTTTCTTGATTGGCGCTTAGGCATCATATTATTCTAGGATTGATCCATGATTTCAGAACAATCTTGATAATGGTTCTAGATGTAGCATCTATTTCATTATAGCATGAACCCATATTTGGATAGGTCAACCTGATTAAGGATTATACCTATAACCTTAATCGATAAAATGTGTAAGAATCCTATTGGAGCGTATATACTGGCTGAAGAGGTAGCGTGGTGATCTCACAAGGCATGAGAAATCATAGGACAAGTCGACTTTGGTGTGGACCCCACTAAAACGGAAAAAGTGATGTTGTATATCTATGGCATGAGGTTGGGTATGGTGAAGAGGTACACTGTGTTACCCCTTGATACCCATCAATGACAATTGAGGGCATTTTGAAGACATGTTAAGTAGTCGAAATGTTTCCTCCAAGATTACTGCTTGACAAGGATAGCTATCAACATATTATAACTGATGGTCTACGATAATCTGCATAGCCGTCCACACTCTTACCTCTTCCGATGACATAGTCCTGGTAACTCTAATATGTGTACTACCCAGGAAGTTAATTTGGGGAACCTACAAGGGACAAAAAAACACAAGGCTGATGAACTCCTTGGGTACCGATCCAATTAACTATAAATTGAGGGTTCTTCTCAAAACATGTTGGGAGGTTCAAATGCTATTCGAGTTCCCCATGTGTCACCGATAGCACCCAATTAATAATCACAAAAAGGCATTGTTAAAAAAGAGTAAAATAACTATTCCAATAAAATTCACACCTTTGTGACCTTAATTGTACCACCCCATACTTGTCTCTTGATTTGCAATGGAACCCTGTGCCATAAAAAAGGAAAATAAGGAAAAGCCTAACATCTTGTGCTATAGTGCCTAAAACGCTTCCAAGGAGGCCATCAACGTCATCACCAATAGTTGTCCCATCATCAAAGGGTACCACAACCCTCTTCCTCCTCTCCAAAATGAACACCTCATGCACTTATGGGACGTTCTTACTTTTTTTTTTTTTTTTTAAAATCCGCCTTGAGGTGGCAATTGGTTTGGCTGACCTCTACCTATTTATTATAATAAGAAAATTGTTAGTACACAAAAGGGCTTCAAAGCCTTTAAACTTGAGACGGTGGAGACAAATCCACTTCCAGGACTACAATAAGTCATGACAATTTCAAATATGGAATTTTGTAGTCCATCTAGATTACAAAGGCCTCGAGTTCTTGGAGGCAGTTGATTAAGTGAATCATAATACATGCAGTGGAGTGATTCCTGAGCTGTGTTAGCAAGTTGATTCGCTACCATGTTGCCTTCTTGTAAAATATGAACAAGCTTAAAATTATTGGTTGAGAGAAGAGAACGAATATGACAAATTTTCCTATAAAGTTTCCATGGGACAGTATAGCTGCCCTCAACCATTGATTTGGCTATTTTTGCATCCATTTTCACCACTACATTGTTCCAATTCTTCTGTGTTCAATATTGAAATCCTTCAAGCAAGGTTGCTAGTTCTGTTTCAATATTTGAAGTTGTAACAAAGAAAACTGAGTGTAATCCTCCGAAAATGCCAGATCCTTCCCTAATGAGACCTCCAATTGCTACATTTTCGGTAATGTTATTTGATGATCTATCAATGTTCAAGATTAGATTCTCTTGAAATTCTGCTTTCCACCACCAAACACTTATCCATATGCATAGTCTTTTAGGTATCGGAATGTTCAAGAAATTATCAATTGCTTCAATTAAAAAGGCATGTCTTAATTGGTTTAGCTTGTTCTTTGGTTGTTGCTCGTTGTTCAATCATACACAAAGCTGCATTTTGATATCAAAATCTCTCGACAGATTAACAAGGGAATAATCTTGCCATAAAACCTAAAGTTTTGTGGTTATCAAACCACCAATTATAGTTATTCCTCAGTCAAGACATTTTGCAGTAAGGAAATAGATGGTCTTTATTCTCACTACTTAATAAGCAATGGCACCTGGATATTGTGTGGAATCCCATTCTAATCAAGGAGCCATCTAAAGGCAGGCAGCCAAGATGCATTTTCCATATGAAGATAGACCAAGATAGTGGAATATGTTTATGCTAAATATTTAAGTCCATACCACTAGAATTATAGGATGTGCAAATTTGCTTCCCTTTATAGAATTTTGCGAAGCTTTTCACCAATTCCTTAATGACCTACACCGGGGGGATATGAAACAACAAGAGTGTAGGTAGTCATTGAAGTGAAAACATGTCTAACTAAAATTACCTTCTCACAGATTGAAAGAGTTTTCATTTGCCAACCATCAATTCTTCCTTTGAATTGTTTAATCAAATTATGAAAATAAAGAATCTTTTGTCTACTAGCATATATCGGATAACCAAGATATATACCATACAACCCTTAATATGTTTGATCAGATTACTTTCTTGAGTCGAAATTGATGTAGGCAAGTATAAAGAGCTCTTTCGGAGATTATTATACTTGATTGAGCATGACTGATGCCAATATTTAATGTGGTTCCGTCTACTAAAAATAAAAAAATAAAAGAAATAGCACACAATATTTAATGTGATTCCGTCTCTCAACTAGACCTACATCCATGACCCATCAACAAACGAGGGACAATAACACTAATAGTTTTTGAACGGAAAAATTACAAACACTCTCAAATAATCTAGCTTTCTAAACTTACAACTCTCAAAGCTCAGAATACTAAACAACTCGCTTGTGTTTGATACAAAAGATTTGAGTCTTCTTTTATAAATGGCCAAATCCCTTATCCTTTCTTATTTTTCCGATATGGAATTTTGAAAACCCACAACAATACCTCCCTTTTTCCAAAGTCTCACATATCTCTATTTTATCAAGAAATCCGACTTTCTTCATCGAGATGTTACCTACCTTGTTCTGTCTTCCAATTCCGCCTGCCAAGGCACTTCCATCCAAGTAATAGATATGTTTGCTCTTTTTCCTCCGTTGCAGGACCAAGCTTCCACCATTGTAAACTTTGCATTGTTTTCCAAAGCCAAGATACTTGTACTCATGTGAAGCCAACTCACCCAATAAAAGAATATTGACTTTGCCTGTTCATGCATGTTTCACATTGGTAATTTCTTTGACTTCATCATTGTGGTGTTTCAGGCGAAGTCATCTAATACCTTTAACCTTCTGCTTCAAACAGTTCCCCACGTTGATGAATCCAAAATCTTCATCAGTGTGCAAGGTTTTCAAATAATTCTTGGTTAGTGCAGATATGAGCATTAGCAGCGGAAACCATAATCCAACCCAAATTTTCTTCAACAACAGCTTGCAAATAAATATCATCATTTGAATTGATTGTATTGATAGAGGCTTTTGACTTCCCCTTTAACTCATTTAGTCTTTTCAGATCTTCCTTAAACTCTGGACAACGATATTGAAGATGACCCAACTCTCCACAGTCGTGGCACTCAACATTGCTAAAGTCCCATATGATGGCTTTCCATCGTAACATTTTTCACTTCATTCAATTTCAATGTGCTTTTTCCTGTAAGCATGGACTACGCCAATGGTTTGAAGGATTTGAGTAATGAAGCTAATAAGAGTAATGCCTTCGCTTCTTCTTTAATCTCCTCTCCTGCATTTTCGTGTCGAGACACTAATTCATTACATCTGTTAATGTGGTCAACAATATTACCTCCCTCCTCCAACTTGAGTGAGTAAAGATCCATCTCCATATTCAAGAGGTTAGTTAATGTCTTCGGTAGCATAATCTTTCTCCAAAGTATCCCACTTCCTCTTCCACAACTTCTCCTTTATCATTGTCAATTTTATTTGTGGAGCCAAAGACATTCTGATAGTAGTAACAGCTTTCTTCTGAATCTTTTCCCATTCCAGATCTTTAATTTTTGGAAGCTTTTCATCACATAGTGTAACATCCAAATCCAATTGCACTAAATAATCAAGGATTGTACATTGCCCTATTGCCCCATTGAAAAATCTGTCTTTCCATCGAATAATGGAACACCAGTACTTTTGATATGAAATTCCATTAAGACTGATAATTTAAAAACATACAGTTCTAGAAAAATTTCCTTTTGGATCAACTTTTGCTATAGTAAACGAATTGTGTCTGCTGCTATAGTAAATTGTGACATCTTATTAAGACCCCCTCTCTGATACCACTTGTTGGGCTCAAGAACCACTACTCAAACCCACAAGAACAATAACAATAGAGGAAGCAAAAAAAAAAACACACACACACATACAATCTTTAATGTGGTTCGATCTCTCAACTAGACCTACATCCACGACCCTCAACAAAGGAGGAAAAAACACACTAACAGTTTTTGAAAGGAAAAATTACAAACCCTCTCAAATAATCTAGCTTTCTAAGCTTACAACTCTCAAAACTCAGAATGACAAACAACTCACTTCTGTTTATTACAAAAGATTTGAGCTTTCTTTTATAGATGGGTAAATCCCTCATCCTTTCTTCTTCTTCTGATGTGGGATATGGAAAACCCACAACATGAATATCCTTGCTTCTCTGTTTGATATTCGGTAATTTTTCCCATCACTAATAAGTTATGCAATCCTCGGGATTAAACTTTAGCAGTAATGATGAATAAAGCTGGTGATAAAGGATCTTGTTAAATAACACCTGTCCATGACGAAAAATAGATGCAAATTCATCCATTTACCATGATTGAAAATTTGTTAAAGCATAGGCAATTCTTTACAAGACTGATAAAATGTTCATGAAAACCAAATTTTTTGAGCACTTCCGAAAGAAATTCCCAAAAAACTCGATCAAATCCCTTCAACATGTCTAGGTTTAATACCAAATTATTCCCCTAATATTTATGATTCAATGATGATATCAAATTTGATGCAAGAATCACTTTATCCACACAATGCTACTACCTCTTACAAATCCGGGTTGAATTTGTAAAAAAACATCTTTGGTAGGAGTTTTGAGAGATGAGTTGCCATTACCTTCCCTATTACCTTAGAACTTAAATTACATAAGCTAATTGGTCTAAAGTCAACAAAAGAACCCCGATTATTAGTCTTTGGAATCAAGACAATCAGTGTTAATATGAATTGTTGAGGCATTGGAACACCTACCAAAAAATCTCTATAGGCTTGAAATACATTGCAATCAATAGTATCCCAAAAAAATGTATAAAAAATTCCTGAGTAACCATCAATTCCTGGTGCACTTTCTTTGTCTAAATCAAATACAACTGCTTTAACTTCCTCCATCGTTGGCATTTAAGATAACATAGAATTATCTTTAATAGTCAAAACTAAAGAAATGTCCTTAGAAAAAGTTTCTAGATTTTGAAGACCTCCAAATTTTGAAGAGAGAAAATTGGAATAAAATTTGATTACTTTTGCTTCAATGTCCTCTTGATTTCTCAACATTTGACATTCAGATAATTTGATTCAATGAATTTAGAGCTTGGATATTCGAGCATGCCATACCTTAGAAAAGTAAGATGTGTTCACCTCTCCCTCTTCTAACCCACGAATTTTGGCTTTTTGATTTTAGAAAATAGATTAGTTATGAAGATTAAAGGATAATGTAGCTTTCTCTTCATTAAATTTAATTCCATTATCTGGAGTTGGAAATGATTCATATAATTCTTCAGCAACTTGAATTTCCGTATGAGCTTCTTGAATATTTAAAGTAAGATTACTCAAATGTATCTTGTTCCATTGCTGCAATTCTCCTTTCAATCGTTTAAATTTGATTCCCAAAACTTGCATTCCATTGCCAAACACAGGATACTGCCAAGGTTGATCAATTAATTCACGTAATCCAGCTTTCCTCAACCATATCTTCTGAAATTTAAACAATCTTATAACCTTGTCAATCGAAGCTTTGATGCTAATCAAAAGGGGACAATCATCTGCTGGATATTTTGAAGATGCTCCGATAATGTACAATGAATCATATTCTACCATTCTGCATTTACTAGGACTCAATCAAGCCTTTCTATAATAATGGAAAATAAGATCTATACCATTTACTTCCTTGATATTTTATAACAAGGAAATCTGCATCACAAATGGCTTCATGGAATTCGCTTCATTGATATTTTATTATCTTGCTGAAATAGCTCCCAAGCTTTTTGCTCTATCCCAAACAGGATTGAAGTCAACCTCTATCAACCAAAGAGTTTCAATTTCCCTTCCATTACGAATCATATCTGCCCACAGTTGTCTCCTCTACACATAGTTACAAGATCATAAACAAATGTTAAGAGACTAATATTCCTAGAGGAATCAGTTGTGCTACAAGTAAGGCTTTGATTGAGATTTTCCAGCACTTGAAAGAGAACAAAATGGTTCCAAAACAGAAAAATTATTCCAGACATATTGAATTCATAATTAACAAATCTTAATTTACTTGTATAAGATGTAATTTTCTCTTTCGCTACCACGGGTCCCAAAGTTGCTAAGAATGCCAAATTATTGTCCCAAATTAATTGTTTCAATAGTGTAAGGGATGACAGCTATCGCTTGGATGTTCCAAATTTGGCCTTTATTCATATTGATGGAGAAGAAGGAGCATTACGATTAAAATTTCTCAATTGAAGCTCAGTTTTAACATGTGAAGATGGTAGTTGGCAATACCGATTGACAAGAATCAATTGGGAGAACAACTTCCAACTCACCTTTTTCTCTGATGTAAGATAAATGATGATCTTCCTTCCTTCTCATTGGATTGATGGAGTCTTTACTGGAGATTGAATTTAAATTTGAGTTGGTGGAATCCGGTTAGATTTGTTGTTGTTGCACCTGTAAATGATAAGGTGGTTGTCAAATTTGATTGCCATCTGATTCATTTCTCCTTAACAAATCAGGATAGGAGGAATTATGATCATTCTGAGTAGCAGTATTGAGAGAGAGTATTACACCAAATTGATCACCCTCAGTCTCAATATGTCTGACCTTCAACAAATCCAATAGTGAATGCGAACGGTGTTTAGTGGTATTCAAATTTGATCCTGATCAATGTCCACAATTTCAGTGGGAGTGGAAATTTGAGAGGAAGTTCTTACGTCTTGAATGTCGGTTGAATGAATTGTCCCTTTTTCTTTAATTTGCCAAACTGATAAACTTTGAACTCTTGGATTTTTTTCCCAATTCCTCATTTGAACGTGTTGGCATTTTCTTGAATTGAGGATCTTTTACAGGACAACCATCTCTAGAATGCCCAATTTCCTTACAGAATGTGCAATAGGAAGGTATATCATCATAATGAATTGGTTTCTAGCATCCGATTCCTCCTTATTAATCCAGAACCTTTTGGGATGATCTTTAACGAGATCCTATTCTGTATAAATTCTGGCTATGCTAGGTCATGAAAGATTTGCAGTAGCAACATCAATCTTCGATGGCTTTCCAACTGTTGATGTAAAAGAGTGCAGAATTTCTCTTCGAAAATGTTGTATTGGTAAATTCGGGAAGGAAATCCATAAAGGAATCATAGAAGGTTCTTCTTTGATATGGAAAGATGGAGACCATTTGAATATCCTCATTGGAATTCCATTTAAGTTCTAGATCCCTTTAATACAAGAGAGGACTGAGACAGTCTTAAATCGAAAGAAAGGTGGAAACAAATCCACTACTTTTGATACCTTTATGAATACATTAAACCTCTATAATGTATGAAACTCTTAATCTGTCAAGATTACAAAGTCCCATAATTTATTGAGGCAAAAAATTAAAAGCAACATAATTATGATAAGCCTGTGTAGATCATGAAAAAATAGCTAAACTATTTCATAAGTATCAATACGACCACTGAGGTTGTATGATTTTTTCAATTTAACCATTCAACTTTTAAATGTATCAATTTGACCATTTCATTTTATGAGATTTGCAATTTAGTCATTTAACTTTGTTTGATTTCTCAATTTAGCCATGTAACATTATAACTTTTATCAAGTTCACCATTTAACTTTGTGAAAATTTTCAAAGGATTTAACCTCGTAATAGTCAAATTGACAAATTTTCTAAGTTGATTGACATTTTGGAAAGTTGAATGGTTAAATTGAAAATCCTATACAACCTTAGCAGTCATATTGATACTTATGCTGCTATTAGCGATACTATTAGCCTCTATATAAATGTGTTGAGTTTTGTAAATTCCTTGATGAAGAAAACCATGAGCTCGAATTAGATGATTATGCAATATCCATAGGTACACACTGGAACCATTAATGATACTAACGAGCACCAAAGAATCCACTTGAATTGTAACATGTAACCAGCCTTTTCTTTAATAAAAATTGTAATCCTGCAAGTAAGCCCTTTTTTTTTTTATCAAAACACCACCTGTGATGATGGGGGATTTGGCAGACCCCTACTCGTTTATTTAATAGAATAAAAGAGATACAACAATACGGATTCATAATGAACTTTACCTCAAGATAAAATGCACATAGATGGGACGCCTAATTTATCCATTCGGTGGATACCTTTCCCTAGCCATGGAAGAGATTGAAAACTATCCAACAAGCAATAACCATTGGTGTGTAATGCATAATTTGCTAGAAAATCTGCCAATTGGTTACCCTCTCTGTATATGTGGGACAATTCAAAATCGCCCTTATTCATAAGCTGTTGAATTTGATTAAAAAGAATTAGGTGTCTCCATGATCTGTTGCATTTATTGAGCAACATGTCAACCTTTACTTTTGAATCAGTTTGGATGATCACCTTATCAAATCATCTCTCTAAATAAATCATCAAGAACTTAGCCAATGCTTCCAGCTCGGCCCTCAAGTTCGAAACCACTCCAATTATTTCTGCAAAAGGTGAATGAAATTGCCATTTCCATACCTGAAGATTCTCCCACACCCTATCTCAGATTCCCTCTAGAAGCCCATCAATGCTAAGAATATAGCAATGATGTTGATTTGGTCTCCACCTTTTCATGAACAAAATACAAGGGGCAAAACGCAAGCCGTTCCGCAATTCTGTGTCTCGAACAGATGGTTGAGCCTGAAGAATTTCCTTGTATTTATGTTTCATTGACTTGCACAATTGATCTGTAGCACTATTTTACCTTCATACTTGTAGGTGTCTCTAGCTTTCCATCCCTCACTTTAAATTAGTATTGGCATTAAAATTCGAGCATCGTCAGATGAGTATGTTAACCACCAGTCAATCATGTCAGCCAAATTATTGATGGCTAGAAGACCTCTCCCTAAGCCTATCTCCCCTGCAAATCTCTCCCACACTGGTTGAAGAAATTCACATGATAAAAAGATATGATTGTAACTCTCCTGCGAGCCTTAAGCTGTCCCAGAAAGTTTGCAAAATACCCTTAAAATAACCATTGCTGCTCCTCACAATACCTCCTGATCTAGCCGGTCCAGAATGTCCTTTAGCAGCCCCATCCAAGTTCAGTAGAAGATTATTTTCTGGATTATGCTGCCAACATTAAACCTTGGTTAAACTTCTGCTGGAAGTCAGAACTCGCAACCCCAAAATGTGTCCCAACTTTGGAATTTTGAAACCCTGAAAATAATCAAAGAATTTCCTCTTCAACCAAGCTACAATATCACAACCAAAAATGCACATACCATCACAAAATATTGGCATCTTGCTGCCCAAAGTTCAGAACAAACAAGGCTGCTTGTTAATGATGCCAAGCAGATTCTCAAATATGGTTTTGAGATTGCCAAATTTTTGCAAAACTTTGCAATGTATTCAAAAATCTAACAACAAATAAACTCATCTCCACATGAATTCCGCAAAAATACAACCTACAAATAAGTGATTCATTATTTCTAATGCATAGCCACAATGACACAGTGAAAATAATTTAGCCCCCCGTTCTGCTTCGTATAGAGTCCAATGGCAAATACACATTCACTAGTTTCCACATGAACACCATCACAGAGAGAGGAATGATATGATTATGATAATAAAAAGGCTCAGAAGCCATACCATTACTATTGTGCCGCTTGTCTAGACATGAGGAAATAAAGAATGTTCCAATGCTAGTTATGCTGGAATATGCCTCTGTAGAAAATCCAGATCCCCTGAACATTTTTGAGCAACCTCTGCAACCCTGAGACTTAGATTAGTCACTGCATCCACTGTATCTATTAAATAGCCCTCCATGCCCCAATCTTCAAACCAAAAAGATATGTCCCCTTTCCGTAGTAACACTTTAATATGAGATTTAGCTTCAATTGAACAAGCAATAAGCTTCTTGCAATCTTTCAAACCATTCCCTAGTATAGAAATTCATAAGTAAAACTCATATGTCTGCCCCACAAAGAATCCACCGTCGGAAATAACCTCCACAATTTGTAATTGTAAGCCTCCAGATATTCAACTAGAGAATTAATATTCAAACCCCCCTGATCATAGGGCTTACATGTTTTAGACCAACTACACCAATGTTGTTTTCCCCTAAAAAACCCATGCAAAAGGGCTTTTTAATTCTTTTATATTTGCTTAGGATTATTCATCGCTACCAACAAGTAAATAGAAATAGACCTGAAGACATGTTTAATAAGAAGTAATCTTCCCCCAAAGCTAAGATATTTAGCCTATCATCCCTCTGTTCCATATGCTATTTTCTTTGCCATTGGATCAATATTATTCTACAAGATCTGCCAGAAAAGATAGGACAACCAAGATATATAATTGGGAGGTTTCTAATTGAGCACCATGTGAGATGCGAAGATATTCACATCATTAGCAAAACTAAGATGCAAAATTCAATACCGTCTTCTATCCATTACAAATTCACTAATATGCCCATCAATTAAAAGATGATTTACACCAGCTAAAATATATAAGGTTGGAGATAAAAGATCACCTTGTCTCATCTATCTACTAGAAGAGAAAAATTTACATAATTGACCAATTACTATGAATGAAAATTTATTAATTCCCACACAATTACGGATGAGATTAATAAAATGAAGACTGAAGCCAAACTTCTTTAACACCTTATACAAAAAATCCCAGGAAACATTGTCAAAGACCATTAGCATGTCCAATTTAATTTCCAAATTTCCACCCCTACATCTTTTGTTAAAAGAGTGCATTAAATCAGATGCTAATAAAATATTATCTTAAGTACTCGTCACCTTCACAAAAACCCCCCGATTGAAACAAATTAGATCCGAAATTAATTCAACAATTCTTAAAGAGGTCACCTTACCTATAATCTTCAAAGTGAAATTCCAAAGATTGATAAGCCTAAAATCTTCAAAGAAGGTATGGTTTGCAATTTTAGAAATCAGAACAATTTGACTGGATGTGAATTGCTGATGCATGTGAAGTCCATACGAAAAATCTTTAGGTGCCTGCGCCACTTGTTTCCCTATCAAATACCAGAATTCATGATAAAAATGACCATAGAAACCATCTAACCCCGGAGCAGTATCACCATCAAGTTCAAAGACAGCCATCTTCACTTCCTGCTTCGTGGGAAGAATGGCCAATTTCCTGTTCATTTCAATCGAAATAAGTGTGGGAATATCCTTCGTGAAGGCATCTAGATTATTTGCCCAGCCAATCTCAGTTGAAAAGAGAACCTGAAAAAATTAATAGCTTCATGTTCAATGGCAGACATGTCGGTGAGCCAGGAACCATCCCTACAATTAATTTTACCTATCTGCATCTTTTTTATTTGACAATGCCAAGACGTTGAAAATAAGCAGTGTTACCTTCTCCTTCTTTTACCCATTTTATCTGAGCCCTTTGCTTCCAAAAATCCTCCTATATTCGAGTATGATCATAGCACCAATTGGATGATGAAGTTGATCTCCATTTTCCTCCGCAGGAGATGCCATATGCAAATGCTCCTTCCTCTGAAATTCTAATTCCTCTGATTTCATATTTGATTGAATGTTGCCAAAAATCTCTTTATTCCAAACCCTCAACTTCTGTTTCAGTCTAGTCAATTATACTGAGAGAATCCTCATATCATCACCTTCACAGTTTTGTCTCCAAGAATCCTCCACAACTCTTTTGAAGTTCTTATGATGCAACTAAGCATTTTGAAATCGAAAATTTTGAGCTCCTGATCTATCTTGTTTCTGGATGTTCACTAACAAAGGACAGTGATCAGATGAAGATGAAGTAATAGTCAAATGGTCCACCACTGATCTTTGAAATTTTTAAGTCCAATCAACATTTACCTGGACTCTGTCTAATCTATTTAAAATGGTTTGAAAGTTGGCCTATAGCAAGTAAACTTATTTCCAATAAAAGGAACGTCAATCAACCCACAGCTTCCAATTACTTCATTATTCTCTCTCATAGGTCTCAACTCTAGAGGAGTACCTAAACTTTCGTCTGAGCAACACCTTTGGAATCCCTCTTGGTCTTAAATATCCATTTGCAACCAATGAGCTTCTTACCTTCAGGTAATTGAACAAGGTCCCAAACATGATTATCTTAAATAGACTTATACTCGTCATTCATTGCCTCAATCCACTTTTAAGAGTTGGAAACCCACATGGCTTGATGGAAATTGATTGGATCAACTCCAATCAATCCTTCTGTATCGTCATGTTCCTGGAGAAATAATACATAGTCATTCTGAATAGCATTTCTCCTCTCTCTAGTTGATCTCCTTAGTGGCACAGGCTCTTGAGGGTGTTGAGTTTGTTCTTGAGGAATGACTTCGTCAACCTGATTAGCAAGTTGTTCAACATTGTCTTGTATTGGTTCAATATCTACTTATTGAGTAGTAACAGGTATGAAAACCTATAGACTATCAAAAGTAGCAATAGGAATCGAATTTTCTTGAGTCGATTCCTCTTTAAAGACAATATCTCTTACCTTATTTCTCCCCGCAAACTCAACATCCTCAAAGAATGTTGCAGTTACAGTCTCAAAAATAGACTTGGTAGTGGGAACATAAAAGTTATAGCCCTCTATATTGCTCTGAGTAACCAGCAAAGTAGTTGCTTATTGTCTTGGAGTCCAATTTTCATTCATTATGCCTATAAGGCTTAGCTTCAATTGGATATCCCCAAATATGTAAATGTTTTAGAATGTGTTTTTGCCCTATCCAAAGTTCATAAGTTGTTTTGGTAGCAGCTTTAGTTGGTACTCTATTAAGGATATAAGCTGTTGTCTTTAGTGCTTCTCCCCATAGTGACTTAGGTAAGGTAAAATGACTAATCATACACCTTACCATATCCATGAGAGTCCTATTTTGTCTTCTAGATGCACCATTCATGCTAGGAGTACCAGGGATAGTGTACTGAGAGACAATTAAACATTCCTCTTGGAAATTAGCAAATGGAACTGGATATGATGGTTCACTTGGACCATTATATCTGCCTGCCATAGTATTCACCTCCACTATTAGATTTGATGCACTTAATTTGCTTCTTAAGTTCATTTCCAACTTCATCTTTATAAGATTTGAACAGGTCAAAAGATTCTGATTTTTCTTTAATGGCGTATGGGTACTCGTAACTAGAGTAGTCATCTATGAATGATATAAAATATCTGTGACCAATCCAAGAAACCATGTGAAATAGACCTCAAATATCTGTAAGCATTAATTCTAAGACTTTTGTAGACCTATTGGCACCTAAAAGTGTCTTTCAAATCCAAATAATTACCACGTCCTAACAAGGACCTAAAATGCCTTATTGGCTCTACTTCGACCTTCTTGCCAACTCCTACATAGATGTATCTTTCACCGTCACTTGGCTTTCGAAATCTCAAGCAACCCTTAATTGAAGCACTTATGTGAATAGTAGCACTAGAATCTAGCCACCAACTGTTTCTAGGTACTGAAGATAAATTAACTTCAGAACTAACCAAAGTGAGGAACATACTTTCTTAGCACACCATGTAGCATAATTGGTACATTCCTTCTTTTGATGTCCAGGTTTATTACAAAAGAAGCATTCATTTTGCTTAGACTTCTTTTGTTATGGACCTTTCAAAGCAGCTTGTTTGTCCTTTTTAATTGTCTTACCCTTATCTACTAAGGTACTTGTAAAAATGAGCACTCTTTAAATTCTCTCCCTTAATTCTCTCTTCCTCTTGTACACAGTTTGCAACGAGCTAGTTGAAAGTCCTTTTTTCCTCAGTATTACTATTATCTAAAAGAGGAGCAAGCTCTGATTAAATTAATGCCAAATTTAGATCCATGCAGCCTTAAAGAATTAAAATATTCTCTTTCTAGTTCTTTAAATTTGACCCCAGAAAGAGTCGGGATAGTGTTGGGATTGAAAGGTATATTAACAGATAAACCCACTGTATAGGAAACAAAATAACCAAAATAAAGCTCACATTATTATAATTAATAAAACATAATCAAACTGAGTTCAAATTAAACAAGATACCTAGCACAACCTGTACATTTTCATCTTGGGACCAAAAATTATCAATTGTAAATGGTACTCTTGATAAAGTGAATAAATATTGACAAATAAATCGGTAGAAAATAAATAATTTTTTTTGAACCAATTTAATGTCCACATGATAAGTGGACAATTGTCAAGTACTTATCACCACAGTGTACTAGTTATTTAGCCAAATAGTAACTCTCCTTTGAGCTAATGCACATACACCTAAATATATCAAATAAATCAATCTACGCAACAGAGATCCTTTGACAACATATTACTTCAATCAATTTATTCAAAAATTAGACAGAAAATATGAAGGATACTGAATTTTGAACTGAATTTGATTGTCCGAATTTGATAAATTATTTGAGAACAAATTTGATAAATAATGAATTTAGATTAAAACTGATAAACATAATAACAACTATGATTGATTACCTGTCATTATCACTATAATCCAACCCAACCAAATCTTGCGAACAAATACGTAAGCCCCCATTGGACTTCTCTCTCTAGAAAATTTTCTCTTCCTTCTTTCTAGATTCCTTTCCAAACTGAATGCCCACTAAGCCACCTCAGCTGTGCTAGTCAAAGGCCACTCCGCAACAGTCATCATGGCTGCTGTAACACCACCAGCAGCTCCAAATATTGCTGGTCACTCAAATGAACATGTTAAATCTTATGTCAGTCTCTTTTCTTCTTCATCTTCTTCACCCCATAATTTCTCACTTAAATCTTTTAGCAATTACAAAGGAGAACCAACTTTGGTTTTATCTCAAGTGGAAGTGGGTGCCCTTACATCTTCTTTCAAACCATCCAAGGATATCATTAAAAAATATTTTTAGACTATAGGTCTCAAAGGAGATTTAACACATGGTTAGATTGACTTATGCCATATCCTTATTCGTCTCGAAGTGGAAGAAGACTTTGTTCGCAGTTGGATGAAGGGACTCTGGAATCTCCGAGGGGCCCCTATGCGAATCATCAAATGGACGACAGAATGTAAGGTGGATAAAGAGCCAGCTGTTACACCCTCCTGGATATCCTTTCTTGCTCTCCATATCCACTTGTTCACCACATACATATTCTTTTCTTTAGCCTCTGCTGTAGGCAAACCATTAAAATTAGACGAAGCTACATGCATCCTTAATCGCCCTAGTGTAGCTCTTGTGTGTGTGGAAGTCGACCTGCTAAGGAAACAACCTCAAAGAGTACGGATCCAACAAGGGGAGAAAGGATTTTGGCAGAATATTCAATATGAGAACTCCCTCCTTACTGTCTCCAATGCAACAAGATAGGCCATGAAGACCTCAATTGCAGACACAATATCAAGAAACCAGAAGATCAACCTTCAATTGGGGTTACCAAACAAAATGTTCATAAAGGAGAACAATAGGTGAAAAAGACAGATAGAAATCAAAGCTTAACACCCAACCACAACATATCGACATTGAAAATTTGTGATCCATCTACTTCTAAAGCTAATGACAACTCTCTTTTCGGTAATCATTAAGACACAAACAAGGAAGCAACAGTTGTAGCTGCCGCAATAGTGTCATCACTGAAGGATGGTCTTACAGCCGCTACTCCTAGTATAGTTTCTGTCCCAGGTGATCATCATTTTCTTGGCAGCAACATTCAACAGCCACAAAGCCCTCTTGCACTAACAAAAACACAAGATGGTGAGCCTGGCACACAAGAGAATACTTGTCTTGGTAGCAAAATGCAACAATCAATCAACCCTCATGCACCACAAGATAATGTGCCAGTTATAATAGACAATATTCCGTCTCAAATTTCAAATTTTATAGTTGACCAACCTTTTCTTGATGACCCCAATTGGCCTTCAAAATCAATCTAACAAAGAAAAGTCAATCCACCCAATATTGATCAAACCACACATCAACCTATTTCTCATCTCACAACATCATTGGAATAGCCACAAACCCACTCGGATGCTGCTCAATTCCCCTAAAAAATTCAGTCAACTAATGGAGCAATAATGTAAGTCACACATGAAGAAAACATTTTAGGACAACAAGAACAATACTCCTCAATGTCGAAACATCAGCTTCAAGTAGCACCAACTAAAGAATTGGTAAGAAGTGAAACTTCAGTTGAAGAGGGAGAAACATGGTCTCTAGATCGAATGGCTTCTGTTGTAGAGGTTGAAGAACCTTCCACACTAGAAGATATTCACTCTCTACCGGATAGAGAAAAGGCTTCTTCTTCCAGTGACTCCACAGACAAAGGCCTACAAATAAAGGTGGTACTGCCATTTTTGGAGACTTGTGAAGCTAGAAAAAATAAGAATGTGCCCCTTCTCACATTGAAACAATATCTCAAGTAAGCCGTAGGCCTCTTCCACAAATTCCCAAATGATGAAGGCACTAATCTAGAATATAAGGAGCATTGCAAAAAAGGCCTCCTTGTAATGTTTGATGCTCTGTATTGTAAATTTCAATCCAACTGTTATTGCCATTTCGAAGCCACTAGTCTCTTCCTAACAAATTACTTCTCTAACTACAATGGTAAGATTTGGTTATTTTGGCCTTCAAGTACATCCTTAACTGTTATTTCTGATTTTAATCAAGCAGTTACTTTCAATATTAGGGGAGACTGGATATTCCACTTTTGTGTATGCTGCTTGCAACTACATCGGAAGAAAATTGTGGGATTGCATAGAAGATATGAGCATTCTTATCTCAGGGAAACCTTGGCCTATTGGAGGTGACATCAATGTGGTGCGAAGTGCCACTGATTGTTTGGGATATCCATCGACAATGAGGCATATGAGCTAATACAATGAAGAAATAGAAAATTGTGGCTTGATTGAACTACCTTTTACGGGAAATAAATACACATGGTATAGACCAACATTCCCACCCTTCTAGAGAAGATTAGACAAAGTTTTGGACAATGATGATTGAATCAATATTTTCCAAAAATCAATGGTGGAACACTTGCCAAGGATTTCATCTTATCATTTCCCTCTCCTAATTCATATTCAAAAACAAGAAAGCTCGGGGTCTAGGTTATTTCACTTCCAGAATGCATGGTTGAATCACAAAAGCTTTAAACAAGTTGTGGAGGACTCTAGGACACTACCATATGAAGGTGACGGCATGTGAGTTCTCTCATCTAAGCTGACTCGCTTGAAGAGCCATTTGAGAATTTGGAACATAGAAGTATTCGGTAATATTCAAGCAATTCAAAATCAGTGGAGGAAGATTTTCAAAGATCAGAAGAGGTGTTTATGAAAAATTCAACAGAAGATAATAGGAAAAATCTATACCATGCAAGGGCTACAATGATGCATCATGCACGGAGTGAGGAAATTTTTTGGAAACAGCAAGCAAGGGTAAAATGGCTAAAAAAATGGGGAAAGAAATACAACCTATTTCTCAAAAATATGTCACAACCATATTAATCGGATGCAAATAACCAAAATGAAAGGGAAGGATGGAGCTTGGATAACTGACCTTTCCACCATTGAACAAGAGGCAGTCACTTTCTTCCAAGACCTCCTCATTGTAGAGACGGGATGTGCCTCTGATCCAAGAATCATTGCGAATGAAATACCAACATTGATTTCGGATGACAAGAATCATGAACTGGCCACTCTTCCAACTGAAAATGAAGTACAAAATCAGTTTTTGAATAAAAATGAAGTGGCGGAGGCAGTGTGTGATTTACAGTCCAGAATATGAATGCCACATCAATTCTCTTCCACACAAATAATTTTGATACAGAAAGTTGAAAACCCTATAACTTTTGTTGATTTCAAACCTATCAGTCTGTGTAACTTCACATCGAAAATCATTGGTAAAGTCTTATCCTTACGACTTGTTGATTTATTACAGTAAATTATTTACTTGAATCAGAAGGTTTTTTTATGGTAGAAACATCTCTGATAATATTCTCATAGCATGTGATTTAATGCATTCCTTTAATAATAAGTGTAGGGGTATCAACCTTATTATTAAATTGGACATGCTAAAGGATTTTGACAGAGTCTCATGGGGCTTTTTATATGAAGTTCTAAAACATTTTCGTTTTAGCCCTCATTTCATCAACCTCATCCGAAATTATGTGGTATTCAACAAATTTTTAGTCTCAGTAAATGGCAAATTATGTGATTTCTTTCCATCCAGTAGAGGGGTGAGGCAAGGAGATCCTCTATCTCCCACATTGTTCATTTCGGCTGTTGAATTTCTCTCCAGGGGTCTGAACAAACTTTTAATTAATGGATGTATCAGCACGTTTGTTATTGATAAAAGAGGTTACATTATCTCACACTTCAGTTTCGCTGATGACATTATTAATTTTTTTTTAAAGGCCCTTAAAAAGGATTTGGAAGTCTTACTCGATTTTCTAGGTCTTTATCAGGCTGTTTTTGGAAAAAGAATCAACTTCCACAAAAGCCCCATTTATTTCCCCACCTTTGTTTAAGCATGGAGACAATTAATGATAAAAAAACAACATAGGTTGTATGATCGGGCATATGCCAATCATGTACCTTGGCTGTCCTATATTTGCTGGGAAAGTGAGCAACATTTACTTTGATCCTTTGGTAAGGAAAATTTCTAGAAAAATTGAAGGCTGGAAGACTAAATTCTTATCTATTGGTGGGAGATTGGTATTAATCAAGAATGTTTTATTGGCTAACTCTACCTATTTATTAGCAGTGAGCAACCCACTTAATCAAGTTATAAAACATTTTGACAGTCTCTTCGCACAATTATTTTGGGGCATCCGAGTTTGGAAAAAACAAACACTGGCTCAATTGGCAAAGAGTATGTCAAACATATGATCAAGTTGGCCTAAATGTTTTTTCACTTGAAGATTATATGGTTGCCTATAACTACAAATTATGGTGGCGATTCCGTACATTTGATTCTTTATGGAGTCCACACATGAAGATGAAATATGGAATCTATCTGGGAATGCCGTTGCAAAAGGGTGGCTCAAAGGCTTGGAAAAAATTGATTTCCTTTTCTAGACAAGCTGTGAGCATCATATTCTTGTTCTTTTGGATAAAGGAAATGTTTCTTTATAGTTTGAAAATTGGTGCTTGGAGGGCTGTTTGGTCAATAAGGTTAGCCAGGTGACTCACCCATATCTTATGGTTAAAGAAGTTGTCTATAATAATTCTAGGAATCTAGATCTTTTAAATGACATGTTACCTGTAGATTTAATTGAATTTTTGAAGACCATTTCCTTTGGACACAATGAAGGAAGACAGATACATATGGTCACTCACAAAATCTGGTCAATTCACAGTAACTTCTTGTTTAGATAAATTGCATGAGATTAATGATGCTATTGCTCAACCTTTTATTTTCCATGACTATATCATACCTATTACTTTGACCATATTCATGTGGAAATTGTCCTATGGCTTTCTTCCATTGGATTCTATCCAAAATAATATTGGTGTATCATTGGCTTCAAAATATCATTGTGGAACCTCAAAAGAGACTATCGATCACTTGCTTGGATATTGCTCAATTGCAACATAGGTATGGAATTGGTGTTACTCACCATTTGATGTACACCAGGCAAGAACAACTAACTTGTCCACAATTCTACAAAATTGGAGCACGTACTCAACATCTCTGGGAAGTCGCTTCTTATCCCTGGCCTTGCATGTGCTGAAATTTGGGCATCAAGATTTCGTTCATACTACAATGGAATAGTGAGCTCTGGAAACAATGTCATCAATCGAGTGAGACTAAAATTCTATGACTATTTTAGGGCATATAATATTCCTAAACTTGGACAGGTTTTAGGCCTTCAAATTGTGTAAACTCGACTCATATGGTTTTGTAAAAATGGATCTTCTCATTTTTCATTTATCGTAAGGCTTTGAATCCCACCTATACTACTTTTTTGTTCTTTTAGTTTCCATATGTTTATGTTGTAATACTTTTTGGTTCTTGGTGTCTCTTATTCCATGTGTTTTTAGCATGCGAGAAATGATTCTCTTGATGGAAAACCGAATTTTGCAAACCTAAATTTTGTTTCAGACCATACGAAGGAATAAAACCCAATTATTGATGTTACTTGGATTTCATTTAAACCGATTCACTAATTTGATTTTGTTACATTAATTTGACAAGGACTTAAAACTTGGTTTCACAATCAATCCATATAGAGGAAGGAGGCTTGGACATCAATTATTAGGATAATAATTCATAAACTCAAACTATATACATTCGTGTAAATTCATTGGAAACATAAATCTATAACCTTGATGATTTCTTGAACTCAGGAGTTTTTAATCTTCCAAAGCAGAGGAACCGATATTTTTCTGTATCGTTTCTCTTTAAAGGATTAGAGACAGTAATTTTTTTTCAGATAACTCCTTTTGGGAACCATAACCTTAATATCATAAATTGATCTAAATTTCAATTCTACACTTCATAAAGTTGAAAATCACCTAATGGTCTCTATTCATTTATTCCATAATTAATTAGATACCTCAATGATTAATAATAAATATTAAACCACAACAAAATATATTAACTAACTTATTATGATAGTCATACATATTTTATTTGCATATGTTAGCCCACATTAATTATTGGAATTTATGGCAACACAAGAAGGATAGAAAGAAGATGCATTTTGTTTCCATGTCTCGAAAAGTGATAAAGAGGGAACAAAGGGGGTTGCAAAGAAAAATGGAAACTTTGACCGTATATTCCAAAGTGATAAAGAGGCAACAAAGAAGTTGCAAATACATAGGCAAAGAGCTGATGTGTCTGTATCCTCTAGCTACTTATTGTGGAAGTTCTGCATATACCAAAAATTCCTGTTACCTTTGACCTACTTTACTCAATGTTCTAACAAGGTGTGCATTATTGAAAGGTACTAAGACTTATTTAGAGAGCAAAGTCATTAAGAAATCATGATTTCATAGGTTTGAGTAGTGAAAACAATAATACCATAGAGATGTACAATTGAGTATGTAATTCTGGTGTCATTGTCTCCTATAAATGTTAGGAGAAAGCTCCGTACCCATGAGTTGCTTTTTTTTTGTTTTCCTTTTAAGAAATTGATCATTTTAACTCTTGAGTTCTTGTACAACATCTTGTACACCACATAAATTATTGAAATATTACATTTGTTTCTATAAATATCAAATGTCAAGTGTCAATTTATTTTAAGTTTAGTGTATAATATAGATCTATAAATATTAATTAAATTTAAATGTATATATATTTTTTATTAGTGATGTAAAAAATGTGTAGATGGTATAGTGGAATATTTCAAGTCTCAGTTTTCAATTTCTTTTGAGTAATTTCGATCTTATTTCCCTTGATCGAAAAAGAAAAGAAGCTTTAATTAGTTTCGAGTCATGCTCGATGTCATCTTGGAAACTGATATGCAAAGTCAAATATTAATTATCAAAACACCAGAGTTTCCCAACAGTTTTAAATTACTTTTTATACTCTCAAGCTTTATTAGTTTAACAGTAAGCGGCCACCGTTGATCCTCTGGAGTAGGACATAGTTTATGAAATATATTTAAAAAACTAATGTTTTTATAAAAAAATTTTAAAACTTTTTTAAATAAGGAATTAATTCTTTCATCCAATTCTTAACAATTGTCCAAGTTATAGTGGACAACTGTGGCAACTATAATATTTCGATAAATATACAGTAATGTTATGGAATACTGCAAAGATACATGATTTCTCTTTTTACTAAAAGATAAAATTTTCTATAAAAAAATTATGTTAAAAAGATTAACTAAAAAAATGTTTGACTTCATTAACCGTCAAAGATTCAATCGGGGCATTCTATAAGGTATGTACTCTATAACACTATATCATTTTAGTATTTGTATATAAATATATATATATGCATACAAACACAAACCTTAACATAAACATGGAATAACTAAGGATGGTTCTGTATAAGATAATTAACACAAATTGTCTCAATCTGTAAATGAACTCGCCGCCGCTGAAGGACAGTATGGCAAAAACAATCCTTTGCCTCCCTTATCTCTCAGCCTTCTCCATCTCAGCTTCTCTCTCTAAAACCCTCTTATGATTATAAAGGATGACCAGGTTTTCTTCTCTGAAGAGGAAGTTGATCTTCTCTCATTGCCATTTAAACATGCATTAATTGGCAATTGAGTCCTAGCAAACCCCCATATGAATCCATTTGAAAAGAATTTAAAACAATTAGACTCAATGTTTTTGTGAAATTTTTAATTAATTTAGAAAATAAAACAAGATGGGGCAAGACCAAAACTTTCTCACAGCCTTGGCACCAAAACTAAAACTCATATGCAGGTCTTAGGAATGGCTAAAGTCTCATGTCGATAACGTGTTGTAAAAATAATTATAGGGAATAAGAGTTTGAGAGAAAACAGAGAAGAATGATCATTTATTCATCACGAGAGATTTTTTATATTTATAAAGTCCTGTCTATGAGAAGCTTTTGTTTACACTAGTTCACACTTTTTTAGGATTCCAGTCGTGCAAAATGAAGTTACTTAGGGTTCGAGTCGTCACAGGGAAGGCGAAGGATTAAAAGGATTTCTTCTAGGGTTTGTGTGGTTAATTAGAATGACCAAAGAGATGAATTCTCAACAACCATTATCTTGATTTGGAAGACTAATCAATACCTTAAATGAAGTAATTGAAAGCCCTAGAGTATTTCTACAACAACCCTAGAGGAGTCTTCAAAGAATCTCACATAAAAGACCTAAGTCTAGGTTTAAGCACCCAAGCTGCAGAGAAGAAACGTTTCTTTCAGTTCATCATCTAGAAAGTCATATATCTTATGAATACAAGATCAAGGCTTTTTATAAGCCACAAACCCTAGCTAAGAGTGATGGAAAATAACCGTACAAAGGAACTTGAATAATGAAACAAATACAAAACGAAAGACAACTTAGAAGGTTGGAAATCTCTACTGGTCAACTTGTGATATGATTTCCATTGCGATGAACAAAGCTTCTTAGGGTTCAAGTCATCACAGGGAATGTGAAGGATTAAAAGGATTTCATCTAGGGCTTGTTTTGGCTAATTGGAATTACCTATGAGATAAACTCTCACCAACCATCCTCTTGATTTGAAAGACTATTCAATACCTCAACAAAAGTAATTGAAAGTCCTAGTGTATTTCTACAAGAACTCTAGAAGAGTCTTTGAAGAATCTCACATAAAACACCTAAGTCTAGGTTTAAGCATTCAAGGTGCAGTGATGAAAGTTTTCTTTCAATTCATCGTCTGGACAGTTATATCCAAGTTATACAAGAAGATGGCTATATATAGCCAAAAACCTAAATAAAAGAAAATTGAACTACATAATAAATTCAAGACAAAAATATGGAAGAAAGGCTGAAAACGTTGCTGCTGGAGAGTACCAGTGGCACCTTTTGGAAGATGTCTATCACTGAACTACTGTTCTTGGCACCGGACATGGATGGCTAGAGAGCACCGAGTGACTTATACCTACAGTTGGGATGAACTCAATTTTCAGTCAGGCTGTAGATGTGTTCTTCGTGGCACCGGACTGTCAAGTTCGGCACCTTTCGGCTGGAAGATGCCTAACGTTGAATTGCTATGTTCGACAGTGGACATATAGGGTTGGAGAAAGCCAAGGGCATTCTACCCACAGCCGGGACAAACTCAATTTCCAGAAAGGATCTGGATGTATTCTTCCAAGCGTAGGACAGTTAGGCAAGGAACCTTCTTTCACCAATTTTCTTGTCCTTCCCTCTTGTTTCCTTGCAGCTCCTAATTCCCATTTTCCGTAACATGATTATGGCATGTAATCAACTCCTTTTCGGCCTTCAATTGGTGAGTCATTTCGTCAGTTTTTGAAGTCCATAATCTTCAATAAATCTTAGGGTTTCTCAAATATGGTTGTCAAGCGAAAGTTTGTTACACTTCAAATGTCTTTATTTCTTCTTGAACTAGGAATGTTGAGCTTTGCATGCCTTGATCGTACCATGAATGTCGTCTTTCAAGTGAACTCCTTTTTAAGGCATCCAAGTGTCTTCAATCAATGTTTGAGTCTTTCCTAGGATCACATCAAATCTCTTCACTTCAAAGGATTCATCCTCGAATCTTCGGTTCCTACATGGAGAAAAGAGCGTTCACTAGTATAGATTGAATCATCAAAATAATACTTATGTCATAACTCGATGCTTTCAAAGGTTTGGCAGATATGTTCCTCCATGGAAGTCATTACAAAAAGGTCTTAGCATTCCTTCCTCCAAGGTGGTAATCTTTCTTTCTTGACATGTATTCTTGCTCTTCAACAATAATCTCATTAAAAAGCAAATACAAACAAGGAATACTTTCTTTTTTAAGCTCCAAGGACACAAAATGACATCATTTAAAATATAAAGGCTAAGATTTGAAAGGTTGATGTAAACAAAAAGTATTAAACAAAAGTACTTCAAAAAGTTAATTAATGCATGTCAAGCATCAAGAAACAATTTCATTCCAAAACAATCACTTGCATTCTATCAAATTTACATATGGTTGAAATGAAAACATGATTGTCAAGTATTCTAGACATTATCAACATGATGGTTAACATAGTACTCATTTAAAGTTGGAGAATGTTCCAAGAACCTCAACATTTCTTCACATTTGGCACAAAACATAAACATTAATATCATGTTATCTTTCCTAACATGCCAGGTAGAGATAAAACACATGAACTTAATCTTGATTTCATAAACATAGAATTCCCCAAGTTCATGAAAGAACAAACTTTCTGCATAGAACATCTTTTTAAAAGATTACAACAAGTATCCTCTAGGAATCATTGATTTCTTTTTCATATGTGGCTCTAAGACATGCTCTTTAAACAAGAAATACAAGATCTTGGGTCTAACATATGTCTCAACTACCATATAATGATTCTCAAAATTCAATAACTCAAAGAATTCATCATGGTTGGAAAAATCAGGAACATAAAGAATATTAATTCTAAGCATACAACCCTAAAAACCATAAGAAGAATCACAAGAAGACTTATAATGCATGCAATCATGTTGTTATCAAAATCATGAAGTTTTACAACTTCCATAGAATTTAACTTCCCAATATGGCATGATTTTCCCCAATTCTTAAAAGGCATAGAGTTACTTTCCTCATGCATCACAAAGAAGTGTTTTGTAAGCAAGATATCCAAGAACTTAAGATTAACAATCATTATGAGCGTAAGACCACAAAGATATAATTTGCTATCAGTTGTCATGACAACAAAATCCATAATGCTCAATGGTCTAGAACAAACTTGGATATCCAATCTAGGCAAATAATCATGTAATTCATAAACTTCAAGTTGCCTAGCAAGATCTATCAAAAGGTATTCAGTCTAAGCACGCATGTTGTTATCAAAATGTTGAAGTTTTAAAACCTCCCTAGAGTTCATCTCCCCTACATGAAATTCTTTGACAAATATTTATTTTTAAGAGGTATGCACCTCTTCCACAAATGAATAATCATAAAGTACAAATCAAACAAGATAGGCTCATAACCATCAATGAGTATACACCACAACAAAGATATGTATGTCTATCAAGAGTCATTGGCTCAAAGATCCACAAAATTCTATCATCTAAGACACACATAGAATTTCCACTCCTGTGGATACAATGAAAATCTTCTCTATGTAAATATAACAAATGGAAACATAGGAAGGTATCATCTTACTCTTACAATGGATTTCAATAGTGAACAGGTCATATATTTAATTCCAAGGCATTTTCAAATGATTTCCACAACACAAGTAATCATCATGCTCGTATAATTCAATATAATCAACTTGTTTTGAAACTTGAAGCACATTTTGTTATCAAGTATCATGGCTTAAAAAATCCAAAGTACTTCATAGAGACCAAGGAGCTTTGATTGAAACAACTTGGAAATATGCTTACAAAGATAAAGTTTATTTTTCAAGACTTGAA
>JAWZTD010041971.1:0-12305 GCA_035221335.1 Echites panduratus | reverse complement strand
ATATCTCAATGAGGAATCGAATTTTCACGAATTCGTTGACGATTCAAGTTTGGAATAGATTGACTAAGAATTATGGATTAACTCTATCCAATATATAAGTTCAAAGAAACTCCCTACACCCCAAACCAAAGTAGTAGTAAGTCTCTTAAAAAAGTTTCTCAAGAACATTAAGAATTTCAATGCTTAACTCTCACAAAAGATCAATTTGATCTTGAAGGAATTTGCTCTCTTAAAAGAAAAGGATAATTTGAATTGAATAATGAATTATGTAAAAGCTACAAAAAGGATGTATTTATAGTCCAAGACTTGTTCTACACCTAAATAAAACAATTAAAACTAAAAAAAATAAGAAACTAAAATAAAAATAGAACGGGAAACCGGGCTGTCCGGCACCGACTGGCTGGTGTAAAGCATTGGCTGGTGCTGTTTGACACGAAGCAGGGCACTGGATGCAATATAGAATGCTCTTTGGAAATCTGTCCAATTTGTGTCCAACTATGTATAGCTCTAGATTTTCTCTTTTTGCCATCTCTTCATCATGTTTTTTCTGCCATTCCATCTTAGTTTCTTCAAGCATCATTCCTCCAGCTTTTTGACATGATTTTGAGCTTTCTAACCCTTCAATTATAGTCACATTCCAAAGCTTCTTATCTTCATGGAATTCTTCAAGCTTGGATCTTTGTAATAACTCTTCAAAATCAAAGAGTTCTTTCTGTTGAATGAATGACACCAAAGCTTTCCTCATCCTTGAAGCTCTCACCCTTGTGCTAGGTCCATTTGTTAATCTTGGAACTTGATCTCCATCAAAAATTGATTATGTAGCTTAAAACATAATCAACCTTGAAGAGACCATACAAGAATTGAAGGAAAGAGTAAGGAAGAAGGTACAAAATGATGCATGTTGGAGTGCCCCTGGTCCTACTAACTAATGCCTGTTGTGGAGCCAATAGGTCACAGAAAATCTGTTCAAAAGTCACCTACAAACTACCTCAACTACTGAGGATGACTGGTCCTATCACCAGAACTCCTATAGGAACAGGTGCTACACTGTTTTAGTGTAATATGGAGCAGGAATTTTAGTTCATTTTGGTAATTTATGTTTTAAGTATTTATTTGCATTGTAAAGTCTAATTGAGAGTTAGTTAAGTTTAGAACAAGTCTTGGACAATAAATATATCTTTTCATTGTAATCTTTTAACATTCAATTATCATTCAATCAAAATATACTTTTCTTTTATGAGAGTAAAAACCTAAAAGATAAAATCAATCTTTTTCTAGATAATTTTGTATAGAACTTCTTAGGATTCTTGAGAGACTTCTTAACAAGCTTACTACTACTTTGGTTTAGGGTGTCAGAAGGTTCTTTCATCACCATCTTCAAAAATAGTGTTTTCAAATATGGCATCGTCTTCAAGCCTTTCTTCCTTGTTGCCTACCAATGTCATCATAGCTTCCTTACACTGGAAATTTTGATCCTCGTAAGTTTTCAAGTGTCTTCTTGGAATCACATTTCTCATAGAGCTTCTTAGTGTTCTTGAGAGACTTCTTAAGAGGCTTACTACTACTTTGGTTAGGGTTTTGGAAGGTTCTTTCATAACCATCTTTAGATGTAGTTCTTTCAAATACAACATCATCTTCAAGCTTTTCTTCCCTGTTGATGACCAATTCCTTCATGGCTTCTTCACACTTGAATGTTGATCCTCATAAGTTTTCAAGTGTCTTCTTGGAATCACACTTTGCTTAGAGCTTCTTAGGGTTCTCGAGAGACTTCTTAAGAGGCTAAGTACTACTTTGGTTTTGGGCTTAGAAAGGTTCTTTAAACTTGTAGATTAGTTAGCGTTATCCCATAATCTTGGTCAATCTATTCTAAACTTGAATAATTGATAAAGTCATGGGAATTTGATTCTGCATTGAGATGTTTTTTAGGTTAAGGTTAAATTTGAGAAACTTCAACCTTAAGGATTGCATCATATGTCTTGACACATGAAACTGTTAGAGACTAAAATTATCTTGAAACAAAATTTGCTTAAATTGTTTGGAAATTGTCCTATATGGAAATTATTTTATTTAACTTGATATGGATATTATTTGAACAGTCTCAACTCATTTGACAAGATGTTTTCGAACTCTTATTTTGCCTCACATGATAGTTGTATTATTCTCTCTCCTGATAAGAATTACTCACTTAGATTTAACATGTTAGTTCGTTAATGATTTTTTGACTGATTCAGGCAGAGAACTAATGAACGAGTAGGTGATCCCTTGTCTGCCACCGCAGTTAACCTTTCGATATAGCTTCTGCAGATAGAACGTTATAATTTTTTGAAGTAGATAATAGACTCTTTTGGACTGCAATTGTAACTTATGTTTTGGAATGGATTGCACTTATGGATATTTAGTTCAACTTTTGTATCTGTGATCATGTCATGGATATGTTTAAATCTCGATGTAAATTGACTACATTAATATAAAATAAATTGTTATATAAATTTTGAATTTTTAAGATTCAAAACTTGTAAGTGGATCTTGTAAGTTTCAAAGCTTTTTGTGTTAATATAAAATATATTTTTATACAAATTTGGATTTTGTTAATGAAATAAAAATATACTTTTGTTTTATTATATATGTGGTTGGTATGACATTCTAAATATTGACTATGAATTTGTCTTTTTTTTTTATCAATGTGATTTTTTTTTGAAATTTTATATACTTTTAATGGCAATTTTTATTGCCATCAGAAAACAACACAGGAAACTGCCAATTAAAATTCAAGGTTATCAAGTTTCAGTGGCAATTAGATTGGCTTTTACATGCCTTCTAACAATTGTCATTAATAGATTTGTTGGCAACTTGTGCAATGGCCATTGAGCAATTGTCGGAAGATACTTTTTTGTAATTGCTATTGCCATTAAAATGATTTTTAATTGCCACTAAAGCTCATTGTTGATGTAGTAAATTAATGAATCTAAAGGACACTAAATTTTCCTCTAAAGGTGGGGTAGGTGTGAAAAAAAAAGGGACACTAAATTTAATAATAGTAATGAATTGATAAAAGAAGATTTATTCATCTTTAAAACAACATCTCATTATAAAAGTTTAGTGATTTTGTGTAGCACATTGTTGTTATTCTTTGCAAGTTATAAACTTATTCGCAAGCACAATGACAGGCATTCTTCCAGCCCGCTTTCCCGCTTTCTTGCAAAGCCCTCATCTCTCACAATTTCAATAATACAATATAACCAACATTTTCCATCAGGTTTATCATCTTTTCCAGGGATATATTCCAAAAATGATGGATGATCTTTGCAGCATTTTTGTCCAGATATACCGTTGCAACCTGACATTAACATTAATGAAGAATGAGTAATAAATATTTTAAAATATTACAATAACTAAAGATGATTTTTCAAAAGTTTATTGTAGCAAAAGGTGTATGAGAAATTATAAACTTGTGAAAATTGTATTGTGAGGTTGCTTATGCATAACTGTATCGAAATGTATGGAAAATATAAAACTGACCTCCAAAGAGAACTAAGTAGAGAACAAGGAGAACTTTTGTTCTCTTTTCTTCATGCCCGTTTCTTTTGGTCATGAATAAATTTTTGTTCCAATGATAACACTTGGAAGGGCAAGCTACTTATTGCTAGAAGTGAAGGAATAATCAACTAAAGCTTTTAATATAGACAAAAACTACATGATCATGCTAAGTAAAAGTTAAAAATTTTTATTGATATCAAGTTCATGTGGACAATGTTGAGGGTCACAATCAATCTAGTAAGCTCATAAAAATAGGAATCACTTACTCTGATAAGATAGAACATGAGTAGTAGAAATTAACAATAATAATAATAATAAAGAAAATGGGTTTTAGCAGAAACTAAGGTATCAGAACATTAATGGTGACTCTGGAGGATTAGCCTCATGCAGGTTTCACAGCTTGGAGGCAAAAACCTTTCACTACCAAAGAAAAAATGGTGGTTAAGGCTCATTTTTTGGTGATATAGTATTTATGTGTCCGAAGAAATTTCACCGAAAGTGTGTAAATAGCTAAAATATTAGTGAGTAAAGAAAAACATGGTTTATGATGATACACTTAATGTGAGTCATGATAGATTTTCTTTTTCTCAAAATGAAACTTATGTGACAATATAATTTTACTGATATGCTAACCCTGGTGTGTCAAGAAAAACAGAAAAATCACAACACATAAAGTGTGTCTAGAAAGGAATCGTTCTTTCAACACACACAAAAAAAAAGGTTGTAATGAGAAGCTTATATACCTTTTTCGATATATGTGTGTCAAAAAAAAAACCTTTCTTGATGAAACTTACTGTAAAGTGAAAATAAACCTTTATCGATTCAGATTAATGTGTAAACATTACTAGAACTTGGCTATTTTGTGAAAATTTTTTTGACAAACTAGTACAACCTTCAAAGATTATTGATAGAAACAAAAGTTCTATCCAACATTTTTTATCAATATTTTTTACAGAACAAATTGCTCTGGTGGCAAGCCAACAAGCATCATTTTGTCCCTTCTTCCTTCCTCTTTGCTTCCCTTCTTGTATAGCATCTTCAAGGGGTAATCCAAGGTTGTTTTGATTATGTTTTTAGCTATATGATCCCTCTTGAACATCATTAGAACATCATCCCTCTTGAGAAAGAGATCTTGAGAAACATGAATAAGAGGAAAAAACATGAGCTACATAATCCCTCTTGAACATCATTAGAATGATTAACCTTGATGTCATTAAAGTTCTTCCGTGACTTATCGCCATATTCAAGCATCGTTTCTTCAAATAAGGCATCATCGACAAGCTTTTCTTACTTGTTGATATACAATGCATCATTGCTTCCTTACACATGAAATGTTGATCCTCATAAGTTTTCAAGTGTCTTCTTGGACTCACATTTTCCATAGAGCTTCTTAGCGTTCTTGAAAGACTTTTTAAAAAAGCTAACTACTACTTTGGTTTAGGGTGTTATAAGGTTCTTTAAACTTTTAGATTGGTTAGGATTATCCTATAATCTTGGTGAATCTATTCTAAACTTGAATCATTGTCGAAATAAGAATTTGATTCCGTATTGAGACTTTCTTTAAGGTTGAGCCTAAATTAGAGAAACTTTAACCATGAGGATTGCATCATATGTCTTGACACATGAACCTATTTGAGACTCAAAATGGTCTTGAAACAGAATTTGCTGCAATTGTTTGGAAATTTTCCTATCTGAAAATTATTTTATTTAACCTAATATGGAAATTATTTGAAAGGTCCAGACTTATTTGACAAGATGTTTTCCAGCTCTTATTTTGCCTCACACGATTTTTAAATGATAGTTGTATTATTCTCTGCTTGATAAGGGTTACTCACTAAGTGTTAGTTTATGTTAGTTCGTTAATGATTTTCTTATAGATTTAGCCAAGGAACCAATGAACGAGTAGGTGATCCCTTGTTCGCCACTGCTGTTAATCTTTCGATATAACTTTTGCAAATAAAACGTAGTAATTTTCTGAAGTCAATAATGGACTCTTTTAGGCTGTAAATGTAAGTTATATTTCCGAATGGATTGCACTTATGGATATGTAATTCAACTTTTGTATCTTGGATCATGTCATGGATATGTTTAATCTCAATGTAAATTGATTACATTAATATAAAATATATTGTTATATAAATTTTGATTTTGTTTTAAAGCTTGTAAGTGGACCTTGTAAGTTTCAAAACTTTCTGCATTAATATAAAATATATTGTTAATGAAATAAAAATTTACTTTTGTGTTATTATTTATGTGGTTGGTATGACATTCTGAATATTGACTGTGAATTGGTTTTTATTTTTGTTTATCATAGTGATTTTTTTTTTCAATTTTATTTACTTTTAATGGCAACAAAAATAAACATTAGAACAGAAACACTGGAAACTACAAAAGAATATATGCCAACCATAGGGAATTCCCATTAAGGGTTTTGATTTTCAATGGCATTTAGATTGGCCTTTACTAGCCTTCAAATTATTGTAATTATATACAGGCATACAACATCCATTGAGCAATTGTAAGTATATATATATATATTTTTTGTAATTGTTATTGCCATTAAAATGATTTTAATTGCCACTAAAGCTCATTGTTGATGTAGAGTAAATTAATGCATTTAAGGGAAACTAAATTTTCCTAGAGGGGAGGGGTTGGTGATAGAGGGGTAGGTGTAAAAAAAAGAAAAAGAATTTCACTGATTTTAATAATAGTATTGAATTGATAAAAGAAGATTTATTATTCATCTTTGAAGTAACATCATCTCATTGTAGAAGTATAGTGATTTTGTGTAGCACATTATTGTTATCCTTTGCAAGTTAAAAACTTATTAGCAAGCACAGTGACAGACATTCTTCCCACCCGCTTTCTTGCAAATCCCTCCTCTCTCACAATCGTTGATACAATATAACCAACATTTTCCATCAGGATTATCATCTTTTCCATGGATACAATCTCCAACTGAAGGATGATCTTTGCAACATTTTTGTCCAGATATGCCCTTGCAACCTGACATTAATATTAATGAAGAATGAGTAATAAATAATTTAAAATATTACATTAACTAAAGAAGATTTTTCAAAAGTTTATTGTAGCAAAAGATTTATTAGAAAATTTAAACTTGTGAAAACAGGATGTAGGGGTGCTTTTACATAATTGTATCGAAATGTATGGAAAATAGAAAATTGACCTGTGAAGAGAACCAAGTAGAGAACAAGGAGAACAAAAGTGCTCTTCTGCATACCCATTTCGTTTAGTGATAAATAAATTTTTGTTCCAATGTTAACACTGGAAAGGGTTGGCTATTTATTGCTAAAACTGAAGGCGTAATCAACTAAAATTTTCAATATGGACCATAAATTACATGATCATATGAAGTAAGAGTTAAAAATTTTTTATTGATATCAAGTTCATGTGGACACTATTGAGGGCCACACTCAATCTAGTGGGCTTATGGACAGCCTAATCACTAACTTTTATAGTATAAAACATGTGTGGTAGAGATTGACAGTAATAATAGGAAAGGAATATTTGTTGGGATTTATACCTAAAAAGACTATCTTATTTTGAGCTAATGTATGGAAGTTATATTATTTATACTTATAATTATACATATTAGTAAAACATGTAATAAGGTCCACCTTGATTTAAATAGGTTATATGTGTGTTGGAAAGTTCAGCTTAGTAAAATATGGATCACCTGAAGTTTAAATTACAAAGAATTAGTTCTTGACTGGTTTATAGAATTGGGCTTTCCATTGAATAAAGGTCATGACACATTAGTCTCCATTAAATAGGGTGACTTACCAGTAATCATTTAGTAGTGCTCCCGGACTTTATGTGTTAGCACGTTTTGCATGTGTAGAACAAGAACATTCAGTAATTGTTCTTTAATGGTACTATCGAAGAAGAGAGAACTGGTAACACTATTGCTATACTATGGACATATAGCCATGACATGAGTAAGTGTGTATTAGATGATAGAGTCTTGAGGACATTTGATATTATGACTCTTGATTGACATACATGTTTTGGCTATCTAAAGTGCATTCTTTTTGTTGATTATCATATTATCTTATTTGACACTTACTTTATGATATTTCATTTGAAGAAGAGGTACATACCTCATGAAAATAAACATTTGTTAAAGATTTTTTGTGAAGCATATCATGTTGGGGGGTTGAACTATACGAAAGTTGAGAAACTTCATAATTGTATTAGCAACATGAGTGCTTGGGTTAAATATCTTTTGATAGATCTTGCTAATCAACTCAGAGTTTGTGCTTTACTTGATTATTTGCCTAGATTAGATATCCAAGTTTGTTTTAGACCATTGAGTATTGTGGATTTTGCTATCATGAATATTGATAACAAATTATCTTGATGTGGTCTTATGTGCCTTATGATTGTTGATCTTAATTTCTTGGATATCTTGCTTAGAGAACACTTCTTTGTGATGTATGTTGAAAATGACTCTATATCTTTTTATCAATCATTGTTTGATTGAGATTTGTACAGAGGCTTATCATGTTGTGATCTTTAATTCTAAGAAAGTTTTGGAACTCCATAAATTTGGTGGCAACATTAATGCTTGTTTTAAAGTTCTTCTTGTGATTCTTAAATTCAAAGTTTATGGCTTTCATGGATATATGCCTAGAATGAATGTCCTATGTGTTCATGATGAGTTAATTGCATTATTGAATTTTAAGAATCATGATTTAAACCATTTGACATATGTTAACCCCAGGATCTTGTATTTGTTGTTTAAAGAGCATGTCTTAAGATTACATACGAATAAGAAAGCCAATAGTCTTAGGGGAAATTTGTTGCAATCTTTTAAGAAGATGTTCTATGATAAGAAAATGTTCTTTAATGATCTTGATGAATTTCATGTAGAACAAATTAAAATGAATTTCTTGTATTTGATCTCTATTTGGCATGAAATATGGAACATTGACATGATAATAAGGATTTCTCCTTGTGCCAAATGTGGAGAGTTGTTGAGGTTCTTGGAACACTTCTCGAACTTGCAATAAGTGCTATGGGAACCATCATGTTGATAGGGTGAATTCTAGCATTTGTGAGCATCATCCTTTGTTCATCTGATACCTATGCTTGATAAATGTGAGGAATGCATGTCCTTATTTTGGAAACAAAGTACTTCTTGATGCTCAACATGTGTCACTTTTGAAGTGCTTTTTTGCTTACTACTTTTGGACATGAAGCTTTGCATTTATGCCTTGTGATTCAATTGATGTCATTTTGTGTCCTTAAGTGCTTTTGTTTATTACTTTCATAAAGACATTAGTCTTTAGGACTTTGACTTGTTCTTTGCATGATATAATTTCTTTCCTCGGTGCTTTAAGGTGAAATGTATTCATTGTCTATGTTATTTTATCTAATGATTTTATGGTCAATGAGAAGGAATACTTGACAAAGCAATGGCAATACCATTTTTGGTGATGGCTTCCATGGAGGAACATAATTAACACCCTTTGATAGCATCGGGTTTGATGTAAGTCTTCTCTTGATGTTTCAATTGATACTAGTGATCGTCTTTTCTCCTTGTAGGTAGCCAAGATTCGAGGATGAATCTTTTTGAAGTGAGGGGGTATTTTGTGATCCTAGTAAAGATTCAAACTATGATTGAAGATAATGGGATGCGATCAAAGGAAGCTCATTTTAAAAGACATCCAACATTGAAGATTAAAGACTTGCAAGCTCAAGTTATTCAAGTTTGAAGAAGAAAGAAAGACAACATTTTGTCTCAAACTTGAGCTTGAAAACCTACTTGAAGTATCATGCTTGAGAGGGCATTAATTCTTGCCAAAACATGCCAAGAAGTTTTGGAATGAAAACTATCAGATTGCAGGACAAAATGAGCTCAAAATGGTGAGAAACATGCAAAATGGCACCCTGTCGTACTCCTGGAACAATGTTCAGCGCCATAGGTCACTTGTGATCTTTGCAACTGCCAAAAACAGAAGGAGTCTGGCACGCTGCAGTAACTCATCCGGCACCGGACAACTACTGTATCCACTACAGTAGTGCTATAGTACCGTTCCAATTTTCCAGATTGTATTTCTTTGATTTTTCGAGGGCTTTTGTGCAATAGTTTTCCAGCTTTGCTTATTTATTTTTTGGCTTATTAAAAGCCTTTCTTCTTTATATCAAAATACAATTTTGAAGATGAAAATTTGAGAGAACATTTCTCCCTTTCTCTACACCTTGAGTGTGTGAGTGGACCTTTGGGTCTTTTACTTGAGATTCTTCCAAAACTCTTTTAGGGTTCTTGTAGGATTACACTAGGGTTTTCAATTACTTTGGTTGAGGTATTGAATGGTCTTCTAAATCAAGATTATGGTTTATGAGAATTTATCTCGTAGGTTATTCTAATTAACCAAATCTAAAACCTATGTGAAATCCTTTCTTTTCAAAATCAATTTTCCCTTTTTGTGATTGGAACCCTAAAATCCTTCCTTCATCGCACGAAAATTCCTGTCAGAACTAGAGGCCTCGGTAGTACAATTGTTATTGTATTGAATATTCTTCTAGTGAGTATTCATTGTGATTCAATGGTAACAGAACTAGATACGTAAAAATGGTAGATGCTATTGAGTAAGATGATAGTACACAAGACCTAGACTCAATAGTGTGTGTTACATAGAAGGGCAAATATATCAATATACCTATAGGTCAAAGACTAAGGGTTGAGATTTATCTCAACAAGCCTTTTGTTTCTACACATGTGTAATGGAGTACATCATCTTCTTATTGTGATAATAGAAGGTGTAAAAATGACTACGTATATTACTACTAATGTAGTAAGGATATTTTGGTCATTTTATCGAGTTATGAACATTGTGTCTTAAAGTCCGTAAACTAACTTTATTGTGCCCGAATGATTTTTGATCATTCTTAAATAGGATATTGGAGAAGGAATTAATTTATTCTACATAACATTAATAATTAATTAAGGATTTTAATTAATCCTTGAAATTAATTATTTGGGCTTGAACAAAATTAAATAGTTATTTTATTTAGTCTTATAATTAATTTGAACTCAGGTCCATATGATTAATTATATTGTTGGGCTTAGCAATGGCAGATGGGTCGGGTCGGCCCACCAACCTGTCTGGCATGGCCTATTTCAACCCGCCTCGTTTCTGAACAGTTTGAACAGTAACTTGTACCGGTCCAGTCGTGAAACTACCTTAAACCTATGAGGTTCAATTTTTCTTGACCCGCCCTGCGAACCACCTTCAACCCGTCTCTAGCGCACCCCGCATTAACTCGCTTCCCAACCTGCCCTATCCCTAACCCCCCTACCTGCTAGCTATCCAACGATCATTTGACAGTTTGAAAGTTTTTATCATTTTTTTTTTTTTTGCAATAACGGCTAGAAGTTTTGTTTTTCTATAAACCCCCCCCCCCCCACACACTTCATCATTTCCCACAAAAACCTCCCAACTCTCTATTCTTCAATTTTCTTCATTCTATTCTCTAACTGAAAGTCTATATTGGTTTGGGAAATTTTTTTTATGGCAAGAATAGTCTTGATTTGGAAGGAGTTTGTGAAGAAATTTGGTGATCAAGCTTCTACAATTTTTGACCAAATCATCCAATTTTTGATTTCCAAGTTTTTTTCTTTCTACCTATCTTATTATTTTTTGTATTTAAATAGTTACTTTTTTCCCATGTTTGTTATTAAATTTTCTTGACTATATTTTATTTGTCACTTATTTAAAATCATGTAGTTGAAAAAATGGATAGATTTGTATCTAATTCATCTTCCCACCAAATTAACACTGATAAAGAACAAATAAACAGATTTTTTGAAAATGATCCCAGAACAAATTTTCTCGAACTCGATGAAGTAGAGGCCTTAGGTTTGATGTTGATGTTGACGATATTGAGGGCACGCCTACACCTACTAGCCATTTAAGATGACCGAGTACTTCTTCTTGTAGGACAAATAAGGGTATAGAAAAAAAATCAATTTTTTGGAATAATAATTAATATTGGACTTTAATTAAAGAGTAAGAATAATTATATCTGTTCCATGATAAAATGAATAATTATTAGACCTTTAATTAAATAAAAGAATAGATGGGCCATTGAGTTCTTGGCCACTGAGAAGCCTTATTTTGATTTCATAGGATTATTTATATATATTATTAACAATCAGACATTTATTCTTACCCACAAGAAACAGACATAATTTCTCTCTACATAGAAATTACAGTACGACTTTGGTTTCTTCACCAATCTTCTATTTTCCTTTATGATCACGAGATAGTTAGGGAATAGATTAGAAGACCTTGAGCTTAGTAGATCAAGATTAGTTCATTCCGCATGACAAGATCTAGAGCATCATTCCATAAAAATTAAGGTATTTATTGTACTTATCTTCTTTATGTGAGAAATTATTTTTTTTTTTAAATCCTAGGACTCCGAGTCTTGTTTCCTCATGGATTCAGGATCTAGCTCCCTACAAAATTTAGGTATCACAACATTAATTCGTCAAGGTCCTCTCTTCTCTCTCTCTCTCTCTCTCTCTCTCTAGAATCCTTTCCATAGTCTAATTATTCATGGTGGCTACGGCGATGCCGGAGGATAGGCCTCTTGCAGGTGGAGCAGCTTGGGGGAGAAAATCTTTCATGACAAAAAGAAAAAAGGATAGGTTATGAGTCATTTTTGGTGACACAATATATATGTGTCAGAAGAAATCTCAACAAAAGTGTTTAAATAGCTAAAATATTAACGAGTCA
>JAWZTD010041960.1:0-12305 GCA_035221335.1 Echites panduratus | reverse complement strand
AGTAACCAATCATATTGAGTACCAATCATTTATACAGTAACCATCTAACAGAAAGAGGATTAACAGAGATCTTTAAGAAGATTTAATTTGTTTAGATTCTAAAACAGTTCTTTGTAAAATATGCCACATTTATGAAGACATCATTTATGCTGAACAAATATAATATTAAGAATGGCCTTACCAAGTCGAAGAAACCATTATAGTAAATTCCCAAAAAAAAAAAAAAAAAACCCTTACCGACACCTTCCTGAATAGCTCAAAGGAAGCGAATCAGGAACAACTCTACCGGATTGAAGTTTACTCCGCTTTCCAGAGGAATCTTGGACGAAAAATTGGAGATGGGGCAGGAGTGATTTTTTTGTGAAGGGAAGAACGATAAGACTAACTAGGGGGAAGTTGACCAAGGAAAAGATAACCTACGTACTATGGTGACAAGAGGCTCAGCAAATTTCTTAAGTCTGATTGAGGTTCATTCATCTTAAAACGACATATTGAGGTTCATTCATCTTAAAACGATGTCCATTTAAGATGAATGAACCTCAATCAGCTTTAAGAAAGTTTATGCACAATTGCAATTGATTTATGTTATGGAGGGAAAATAATTTATTTATCTAAAATTTCATATATTGGCTCCAAAAATTAAAGCCACAAATTCAATTTTAGTTTTATTCATTACATTTATGGACCAAAACAAATGTCTGGAAATAATTGCATTAATTTAACTTAAATTAAAATTTCTAACTTAAATCCTCTGCTCTTTTTCTTGTTCGGGATTCATCGATCACTTCCTCCCAACCTCCCTATAATCGATTCAAACCTTCCACCCTTTGACTTTAGGGAAGGAGTTAAGGACTTGTTCCCTCTGGGGTGGCAGAATGGGAGGTGACATTATCGTAGGCTTTAGATTCTCTTTCCTCAATGCTGAAGAAAAATCAGGAATAGAATGAGTTAAAATGAAAGACCACTGTCTTTTTTGTTTTGGTTTCGAAATTCCCTTGAAATTTGACATGTTTCTTTTGCTTTTGTTAAAGCATATTTGTCTTTTTGCTTGCCATTGCTCGAACTTGTTGTTGAGCCAAGCCCATTGTCAGCATACCCAATGATTGGATTTATCTAATATAACAAAAAGTTAGGTTTTTTTTTCCCTTTCAGTGATGAGGTGGTTGTATGAAATTTGGACATTCATTCGAAAGATGGTTCTGAATTCGGATTGAGTTGACACGGATTCAAAACAAATTAAAAAGTGATTTTTTCTTTTTTTGCCCCTTTATATAGGTTTTAAAAACTTTCAAAAAAATATTTTTCCAAATTTGGACCAATGGTGTTAAAAAAAAAAAAAGTTGAGTACCAAAAAAACTAAAAAAAAAATCAAAATGGACTAGGGTTGCAAAAAAAAAATGGTGGAGGATAAACAAATTTAAAAAAAAAGGTTGTGAATAAAACTTGTAAAAATAAAAAACGTTGGAGACCAAAACTACCAATCTTCCTATTTGTCTTTAACCAAAAGTGATGTTTAATTTTTGAATAAAAGAATTATTTATTCGAGCCTATAATAATAATAATAATAATAATTTCTTTTGTATTTAATATTTATTTTATAATGTTAAGAAATAATACTTTAGAAGGGCTTCCAACATCCATTGGCAATAACACTATCCTTGTTATGGTGGATCAATTGAGAAAGTCAATCTATTTTTTAGCTCTTTCACATCCATTTTCTGCAAAGACTGTAGTTGATATATTTGTCACTAGAGTTGTCAAGATACATGGTGTTCCAAGATCTATTGTTAGCTGTCGTGACCCTGTCTGTACATCTAATTTTTGGTAGGAGCTTTTCAAGATATCAGGTATGAAGCTGAAACCGAGTTCCTCTTATCATCCGCAGACGGATGGGCAAACGGAGGTGGTAAATCGATGTCTTGAACAATACTTACTGCATGTCACTTCACATCATCCAAAAACATGGAATAATTTTCTTCCATGGTAGAGCTATGGCATAATACTTCATACCATGAATCAATTAAACTGAGCCCTTTCCAAGCTTTTCATTCAAAAAATCATTCAAAAAGTTGCCAATAAATTCTATGGTTCATTAGCCTAGTGGGGAAAGTGTCTTATGAGCTTATAAATTGCCAGAAGGATCAAGAATTCATCTTATGTTCCATATCAATTTACTTAAGAAGAAGGAAGGTCCTATTACTCAAGGCTCTAATGATATTCCACCGGTAAATGACGAGGGAGAGCTTGAGCTTGCAAGTATAATGGATACGAGATGGAGAAAACATGGGAAGTGATTTATTGAAGAACAGTTGATCAAATGGAGAGTTCTACTTGATGAAAAAGCCACATGGGAGAACTTAGCTACCATCATGGAACATTTTCTTAACCTTGAGGACAAGGTTAAAGTGGATGGAGGGAGCAATGTTACAACAAATGTACTGCCACTTAGCACTTCCTGGAGTGAGCCATGTCTTTCCACAAGAATTGATAACCGAATCTTAAGTATATGGACTAGGATGCATGTGAATGGTGTCATGCATGTACTTAGGCTTCAATAAACAGAAGTGGAACTAGTCATCCTTTGTTTCCTTGAATTTCTCTATTTGTTTTTTCTATTTTTCCAGCTTGTTATTCCCTTAGATTAAAGGAGATTTGTTATTTTCCAATTGAACAAATTTCATAAAAATTAATGGAAATGTTAGACTTCAACTCAACCTTGTATACTTAATTGGTTTTAATTCTTTTCCTAAAAGAATCCGATTCTAAATATATACATATATATTGACTCTTTCAATGAAAGAGAAGAACATTGAAACCAATTCTTGTCATATTTTCTTCGAAAACTCATTATTCCACAATTCTTGGATCCTTCATGAATTTAATTCAAGTCCTTCCAATTCGCTATTTGCTTAGCCCCGGTCAAAAACCTCTATCAATTTCACTTTTCTCTCCCTCTCTATATTTCACAACTATTTGTCACTGACACTCTCTCTCTCTACAACTCTCTTAGCTTCAAACAAAAGGTGCGACTTCCCCTATTACTTCAACAACAAGTGGTGTCATCAAGTAGAGGGGTTGGAGCTTTGGTCCAATCTCGCAGCTATGGACTACGATTCAAATTGGTAATAACCTATTGTTCTACAACCGAGACTCCTTTTCCAAGCAGTGGCAAGTGGACCGGTTAGCCCACCAGCTAGCCCGACAATCAAGCCTATGTGAACTGTAGCAAACCCAGTCCAACTCGTGAATCCTTCCCCAACCCCTGCAGTTCAAGATTTTTTAAACCTCGCCTGGCCCGTCGTTTTAACCAGCTAACCGGACCAACTCATGAACCAGACTAGCCCAGCAAAACCAGCCTGCCAGGCTCAACAGTTGCATGACCTTTTCTTCTAAATTTTTCTTTATCTTTACAAAAATGTCACTAACAATCATTTCTCCAAACAACTACAAATATCTCCACACATAAAAAATCAATAAAACAATCATATAATCTCTCTACTCTATTCATTTTCTAATTTAACTACTCTCTAATCTCATTTCTCTCTTGGTGTCTTGGTGTGGAAATTTAATTTTTGGCAAGAACACTTCTCCATCATAATTGTATTTTTATTACAATTTTTTATTGTCATTTTTCACAAAAATAGCCTTCCTTTGTAATTTGAATAATTTTTTATCAATCAATTCAGTAGGGGTCAATGTCAAACCCCCAATCATTTCAATGAGGCATTTTTCAATTTCCAACATCTAATTCTAATAGATTTTCGATTAACTTTACTTTGATTTAAAATTTTACTCGACAAAAATTGTTACTAAATTTTGAAAAATATTGAACTCAAGTTACTCCAACAAAATTTATAAAGTCTTAAACTCAAGTTACTTTACATTTTTTGAACTTTTAATTCTAAATTCTTAAACTTCTAAAATTTTGAAACTTCTAATTCTAATAAATTTTTAATTAACTATACTTTCATTTTTGCAAAAAAAACTTAAACTTTTAAAACAAAAAATAAAAGTTTTAGAATAATTAAAAAATATATTAAAGGTTAAAACAATTAAAAAAAAACCTGCAGCCCAGACCAGACCTAACCAGGCTCATTCTTCCCCCCAACTCGACACAAAAGACCAAGCCAAGGCCTTCAACCCATTAGGCCTAGCCCAAGCAGGGCCCGGCGCCCCCTCCCTTCCTATTACCTCTACTACCCTTTCCTTCTTCTCTTCTCTTTTTTTTTCGTTTTTTTTTTTCAAACTCCAAACCCCAAACTTAGTAAGTTCTACACTAAAGCCTCAACCTAGTTCCTTTTGTACTCTCTAAAATTTCTACTTAGTCCCTCATCTAGATTAATGTCACAATTGATCCAATAACTAAACTCCCAACAAACCTTATTAGTTATAAAACAAATCAATAATGAAACTAAAAGAATATTTAAAGGATATTTAAACAAATAGATAATAATCATATAACCAACAAATTTTTGTAAAATTAAATAAATTCTTGGGAATTTAAGATAATCAGAAAATCAAGATGTTAGAATAGCTATTAAGTAATAAAAATTTAAAAAAAAAATTAATTTAAGTAATTTTAAAATTTTAAACACAAAAATAATTGACCGAGTCTTATTCCTTCCATGTCAATAACAATCTTATCTACAACCTCGAGTCCACAATATTTATGGTCAAGGAATGAAGAAAAAAAATTAACAGCAGAATAGAAAAAAAATATTGTAATCCTGTTGTTCGAAATTGAATATCCTTATTTTATTTTGGATAGTCTAAAATTAATTAAAACTAACTTTCAATGCCCACACAATGTGTGATTGTTTTTATAATATATAGTATTAAAATATTTTAAAAGTTTAACTAATCAAAATTATGTTGGAATACTATAATATTTATATATATATATATATATAATATGCTTTTCTAGTGGAAAGAATTTAGATAACTATTTTCTATGAACATAAAATCAATCAAAAAAAAGTTGAAAGATGTTTGCTTTCGTTTTAAATTTTTATGGTTGTGAGATGGTTGGAAGACATTTCTATTTATAGAACTATACATTACTTTTTAGATAAAAATATAAAATAAGTACCTCTTCAAAGTAATTGTTAATTAATCATGAGTTATAAAAACTAACTATTCTCAATTGCTATATATTTATTGAAAGGTTATCAATAATTTGTTTGCTACATATCTTTAAAAAATTAAAATTTCGTGATCTCTCATTTGGGAACATACTTTAAATGAAACATTATAATTGATTTCAAAATCTATTATATATATATATATATATTTATATATATATATATATATGTGTGTGTGTGTGTATGTGTAATGTGTGTGTGTGTGTAAAGCATTCTCCCAAATTTAAGAAAACATCAATTTTTGATAGTTTTTTGAAATAAAATATGAAAAATTACGTTATATTCGTTGAATATGAAAGATTTCGTTTATTAAATATAAAATTTATATTGATTGAATATGAAAGATTATGTCCACTAAATTTTTTTTTCATTAATATCGAAAATAATAGTAACTCCTTAAAATTGTAAGATTTTAAATTTCTTAAACCCTTATTGATTTTGTGGTCACTTCTTTAAATATACCCCCCGGTCCCAAATTAAATGTTCCATTTTGACTTTAATAAATTTTAAGAAAATTAATTGACTCTATTCATTTTACACCTAATAATATTAATTTCTTAATAAAATTTTAACTAATTTAGAAAATAAGATATTCATTTTCAAACAACTCAAAATAGAAATGTAGACATTCAATTCTGGAAGAAGGAAATATATAATAAATGTGATATATATATATATATATATAATCTAAGGCCTCTCCATTTTTCCATAGAATTTAAATTTTACAAACAAAAAAATAAATAAATAAACCGCAATAAGGAAATGACTTATGTGGATATTCTCTATATTTCTAGAGAATACGATGGAAGGTGGTATAAAAAATGAGATGGAAGAAAAATTTGGGCAAAGGAGTATTAATTAGACAAATTTTTTATAAAAGTAAGTGTGTGTGTGTGTGTGTATATATATGTAGGGCATAACTATCAATATGACCACTGAAGTTGTATGGTTTTTTCAATTTGACCATTCAACTTTCAAACACGTTAATTTGACCACTCGACTTTGAAAATTTGTCAATTTGACCATTATAAGATTAAATCCTTTGAAAATTTTCACAAAGTTGAATGGTGAAATTGATAAAAGTTACAATGTTAAATGACTAAATTGAAAAAAATAAGTCAAAGTTAAATGACTAAATTGCAAATCTCACAAAGTTAAATGGTCAAATTGACATATTTAAAAGTTGAATGGTCAAATTGAAAAAACAATAAAAGTTCAGTGGTCATATTGATACTTATGTCCGTATATATATAAATGCCATAGTGCGCCACGGAGCACACCTTATGGAGCACACGAATTAGGTCTTTAACAGTTTAAGTTAACAGTATATTATTTAAAAAAAGATAAATTCTTCGATAAAAATTAGTTTTGTAAATATTTTTATAAACAAATCTTAAAAAAACAAACTAATAAATCGAAGGGGTATTTGATTTAATTTTTTTTAAAAGATAGTTAACCGCTAAATTTGACAATTAGAGAATTAACTGTAGAGTTCTATAAGTTGTACTCCATAGCACTCTATAACATTTTCGGTATACATATATATAACTCCAATTAAATAAACCATTTCCGACAAATACTATTTGCTGGAATGATAAAGCAAATTTATAGTCCAGATACCATTTAATTAGATAAACTATTGCTCTCTTCGTTACTATTTATAAATGATTAGTCATCATTTCGTAAAAATTTTGCTAATTGTTTTCTCTTTCTTAAAATACCCCTAATTATAATTATAATCAAACTAACAATAGTGACAAGAGAAAAGAGAGATAGATAATATTGTAAAAAATCAGTAAAATACCTAATAAACTAAAAACAATTACTTAGAGATTAGAAAAGTTAGACGAGGTATTAAAAATAATCGGAAGAATATTTGGGTAAATTTCTTGTAAGATTTTAATTAATTTAGAAAAAGTCTCAAATAATTTGGGCAAAGGAGAATTAATTAGACAAATTTTTCATAAAAGTAAGTGTGTGTCTATATATATATATATATATATATATTAATGTTATAGTGTGCTACGGAGCACACAGCTTATGGAGTGCATCAAAAGTCTTTAACAGTTTAAGTTAACAGTGTGTTATTTAGAAAAAGATAAATTCTTCGATAAAAATTATTTTTGTAAATATTTTTATAAACAAATTTTAAAAAGACAAACTAAACCGTCATAATTTTTTTTAAAAAAGATAGTTAACCTTTGACTTTGGCTATTAGAGAATTAATTGTAGTGTTCTATAAGTTATGTTTCGTAACACTTTATAATATTTTCGATATATATAAATATATATATATCACTCCAATTAAATAAATCATTTCCGACAAATACTATTTACTCGAGTGATAAAGTAAATTTATAATCCAGATAACGTTTAATTAGATATACTATTATTCTCTTTATTACTATTTATAAATGATTAGTTATCATTTTGTCAAAATTTAGGTAATTGTTTTTTCTTTCTTAAAATACATCTTATTATAATTATAATCAAACTCATAATAGTGACAAGAGAAAAGAGAGATAGACAATATTATAAAAAATCAGTAAAACATCTAATAAGCTAAAAACAATTATTTATATTTAGTGATTAAGAAAGTTAAGTAAGATAGAGAACTACTGACAATTAAATATCATGATGTCATACTTCAATAAATTGTTTCGGTTGGAAAGTCTAAGTGGATGGCTGTCCGGTTGCATATTGTTTTGCCGAGGTGAACAAACAGCAAAGCACCAACGCGAAATCATTTAATATTTTTGCATGAACTCAGATTTTAAATTTTGATTTAACAAAGAAAAGAAAGAAGGGAAAATGACAGTTAGTTGCAGTTCCATCATGACCAGAAATGAGAGCAAAACTAAACTCTCGTGACAACAGCCAATTGTGAAATAATTCTTTCTTGGGTCATCAAATCACAAAGTTTCTCTCTTACACTCAAGGACATTTGGCTATTATTATAGACCAGTTTTGCCAACCACACACCTCACCCTAGTTTGCATGTTTAGAATTACAAGTATTATTTTGATTTACAGATGTTTTAAAATAAAAAAGATTAAGTTAGATTATTTTAACATTATAATGTCATTTTTTTAATAAAAATTTAATTAAAATAAAAAATGAGACATTTAATTATGAATAATTCAAAATAAAAAACTAACTCAAAATAAAAAATAAAATATTTAAAAATATTTTTTTTGTCTTAATTTTAAGAACATACTCTAATTTCGATGGTTGGATGGGCATGTTGTGTTCGTTTTCTTCCAAAGTTTATCAATTTGTTAGGGCGGCTTAAAATGGTTATCATTTTTAAAAGTTTTTAAAAAGGAGGTCATTGTCCATTCTCATACATACGCAAATTATTTTGACGTTTCAGAATTTGAACTGACACATGGGACCAAGTCCAGAAGTTAGCCATCCCATCGATCTTCCAAATTTTGATGCGTTATATCCTTAGTTTCTTCATTTTTTTTCCTCTATTCTTTATTTTCCATCTATCAACATGTAAAATATATATGTTAATTTGAATTCATTTTTATTTCAAAAATAAAAAAAATTTATACATCATATCTTAGATGGATGGTTTAATTTGATTTCAAAAAAAATTTCATTTTTGAGTAAAAAATAAACTCTAATTTAAAAGTACATATTACAGAATTGAATGACACAATCCAAACGGATGTTATCCAATCACACTCTTAGTTTCCCACAAATTTCTTGACTTAGCAGTCATTGATCTATGAACATTCAAATCCTGACTTGTTTTTGCATATTCCATCTCTTCCTTCTCTATAAAAGGGTAAGCAGAGCTGCAGCTACCACATCAAATCAGTTCTCCAAAAGACAGTTCCTTTCCATCTTTCATTAAGCATTACCATGCCTGGTTCAAAACATTTCTTGGCCACCACCATTCTTCTTCTTGGGTTCACAGGTTTGCTCTTCTGCCTTATATCTTATGTTTTGGTCAATATCGCAATCCTTTCATCATGGAATTCCCTCAATATCGCAATCCGATTAAGGGTTCTTTATTTTTCCTCTTCTCAAATAATTAGTTAATAAAAAACATAAGTCCAAATGCTGCCGATGAACGGAAGTCATCAAATCACGTGTCATTCAATTTGTTATATCCAGAGGACTGAGTTGACCGTTAAAAAATCAAATTCCAGGGTTAAAAAATACAATATTGAATGAAATAAAATGTTGAAGCTTGAATTAGCCATGCCGGTTGGCTCCCTCTAAGAACTACCAAGGCCTTTGGTGGCAAGTCTATTTTCATATGTGACACAACAAACCCCAACCATGTCTCGGTCAGTCTGTTCTCCCTTTCTGTATCATCGAGTCTACTCCTCAATGCTTGTACTCTATTAGCAGAAGAAGGAGCTAGCATGCCTAAATGAAGTTAAATTAATTACAGCATTATATGTTAATAATATCATAATTTACGCAGTTAAATTAGATAAAATTAAAAATAGAAATAAGAATGATTAGTTTTAGATGGAGGGAGTACAAGATATGAAAATGAATAACATCTACTTTTAGAAATGTGTAATTAACCATTTTCACCATTATTGACGGCTAAACACAAAACTTTAAGGCCTTTTGGCCTTTCACATGGGTAAATCAGGGATGTAAATGAGACAAGACTATTCGGAAACAGTTCGGGCTCGGCTCGATCAAAAATCGAATTCAACACGTCTTAGACTAGTACAAGCTTGACTCTTCTATTAAAGAAGTCGAGCCGAGTCAATATATATTCGATTATTTACACTCGCAAACCTAAACTTTGGTCACAAAATGGTTAAAATTTGATTACTCTAATTTTCATATACATTATATATTACATAACGTCGTACAAGAATGATAATATATTTTCTATCATATTTGAAATATTTCATAGTTAAAATGTAAAAATAAAAACCTAATTATTTGAGAGTAATTAAGTATAAATGTTTAGAAGTATAAGAAATTGTTTTTTTTTTTTTTTTGTGGGAGGCTTCATTATTATTACCAAATTAATAGATGAAAAAAATATCAAAAACTAATTTACCTTTCAATTATTTCATTTCACGAGGAATGTGTTTTTCATCATTGCTATCAAATTATAAAGAAGTTTGTACAATAATGATTCCTGGGGTATCGAATTATCTCAAAAAGAATTCTTTTTTTTTTAAATTATAAATATTTTTTTTCAATTTTTTCTAAAATGCTTTTTTTTTTTGTTCTTTTTAACATTTTCCTGATTTCTCTTCTTTTTTATTTTCTTTCTTTCTTTATTTGTATTTCCTCTGAAATATTGATAAGTAAAACACATTAGTTACTGGTTTAGATATATTGTAATTTACATAACATAATTATTTTTTTTACTTTTTAAAAAATAATTTGAAAATATAAATATTGTTAAAAATATTCAAATTTAATTTTTCTTCAAACAATTTTGGTCACAAAATGGTTAAGATTTGATAACTCTAATTTTCATATAGATTTTATATTGCATAACACAGTTCAAGAATGATAATAGATTTAATATTATATTCGAAATATTTCACAGTTAAAATGTAAAAAGAAAAAAAATTTATTTGAGAGTAATTTAGTATATACGGCTAGTAGTATAAGAATTGTACATTTTTTTTTTTTTTTTGTGAGAGGCTTTGTTATTATTACCAATGGAGGAAGAGATACACAAAAACTAATGTGTCATTAAATTATTTCGTTTCACGAGAAATGGGTTTTTCATCATCACTATCAAATTATAATGAAGTTGCTACAATAATGTTTCACGAGGTATCGAATTATCTGAAAAAATTTTTTATTATTTTTTAAATTATAAATATTATCTTTTATTAAATTGCTGCTAAATACCTTTCTTTTCGTCCTTTTTTCCATTTCCCTGATTTCTCTTCTTTTTTATTTTCTTTCTTTCTTTATTGGTATTGCCTCTGGAATATTGTTTAGTAAAATACATTATTTACTGGTTTAGATATATTGTAATTAACATAACATAATTTATTTTATAAAATTTTTTAAAAAATATTTTAAAATTATTCAAATTTAAATTTTCTCCAAACAACTTTGGTCACAAAATGGTTAAGATTTGATTACTCTAATTTTCATATAGATTATATATCACATAACACAGTTGAAGCATGTTAATATATTTACTATCATATTTTAAGTATTTCATAGTTAAAACGTTATAAAAAACTAATTATTTGAGAGTAATTAAGTATATATGTTTAGAAGTATAAGAAATTGTTTTTTTTTTTTTTTCGTGGGAGGCTTCATTATTATTACCAAATTAATAGAGGAAAAAAATATCAAAAAAACTAATTTACCTTTAAATTATTTCATTTCACGAGGAATGTGTTTTTCATCATTGCTATCAAATTATAAAGAAGTTTGTACAATAATGATTCGTGGGGTATCGAATTATCTCAAAAAGAATTCTATTATTTTTTAAATTATAAATATTTTTTTTTCAATTTTTTCTAAAAAGCTTTTTTTCGTTCTTTTTTACATTTTCCTGATTTCTCTTCTATTTTATTTTCTTTCTCGTTTTATTTGTACTGCCTCTAGAATATTGATAAGTAAAACACATTAGTTACTTCTTTAGATATATTTTAATTTACATAATATAATTTATTTTTTTACTTTTTAAAATATAAATATTTTTAAAAATATTCAAATTTAGTTTTTCTCCAACCAACTCTCGACACAAAATGGTTAAGATTTAATTACTCTAATTATCATATAGATTATATATTGCATAACGTGGTACAAGAATTATAATATATTTACTATCATATTTGAAATATTTCATAGTTAAAATGTAAAAAAAAACTAATTATTTGAGAGTAATTATGTATAAATGTCTAGAAGTACAAGAAATGAGAGCAAAACTAAACTCTCTTGGCAACAGCCAATTGTGAAATAATTCTTTCTTGGGTCATCAAATCACAAAGTTTCTCTTTACACTGGGCTATTATTATGGACCAGTTTTGCCAACTACACACCTCACCCTAGTTTGCATGTTTAGAATTACACGTACATATGTTTTAAAATAAAAAAGATTAAGTTAGATTATTTTAACATTATAATGTCATTTTTTAAACAAAAATTTAATTAAAATAAAAAATAAGACATTTAATTATGAATAACTCAAAATAAAAA